>JTDE01004489.1:14568-57542 GCA_014338405.1 Paragonimus skrjabini miyazakii | reverse complement strand
GGCCGTTTCCAACTCGTTTCAGCCTTGAAACACCATACCGGCGAACTACACAATTGCCGAAGATAGCTGACGAAAAATGAATGACTCAACTGAAATGGTGTACCGACCTATATGTAGCTCAATTGGACGGTAAGTCGCCTCACAACAGTTTCGATAACTCCCACTATCTCCGCTGGTTTTATTTGACGCTCAAGAGTCATCTCGGGTCCTCCGAATACGTGATAGTGTAGCGTCCATGATTCATAGTTATGTTTCAAAATTCGTTCTGTACGTTCTGGTAACTTCATCTGTACACTTGTTTGAAACCATCGTCATCACCTTTTGAACTGAATCGTCAACACGACTAAACGGGATTTACTGCGCATCGTCTCTGTCTTTTTAACTTGTGCGGATTTCTGAGCTGGTAAAGTAATTGCACGGCGAAATATTTTAGCTGCGCATACTAGCCGATCTGTCGACGCTCAACATTCATCTCACCCCCCGTGTGGAATTATCTATCAGCCGTCTAACAAACCTGCTGTCTGGCGCTGTCTTTCTTTCTTGTGGTGGTCTTCTCAATCCAGTGGACCTTGACTTGTCGGTGAGCCGTTCCTATTTTACTGATACATCTTCCGTTTTAGTTGTAAACTTGCCTTTTGAGCATATCCGCTACCGTTACAACTCTTCTTTGGTATTACTATATTATGGTCATTTTTATAGTTTGCTTGATTGAGCCACTAGAAAAACAATCCTCCGAATTTCAGGTCTCGATGGACAATATTTTCAATTTTCTATGAATATTTTGAATGGAGGCAACAACGGGTTGTGTTGGTAGGTGGCTGTGTCGGAAACTTAAATGTTCTCCTAATGCGCAATTCTGACAATGAATATATCGTTCTCACGCCAGAACTTTAATCCTGTGGCTAATTTTCAGCCAACCACAGCTGGAAATTATCTGTGGGGAGTAAAATCTGTCTTCAACCAGCGAATTTATGAGGGGCTCGTGAATATCTGGCAATATTTTGGTGGTGTCGTTCAAGAATTCGATAATCATCGGTTTTCGCGGCAAAAACGATCACGAACGTTTAAAGGTTTGTTTTAACCGACCGTTAATTGGTTTGTCCTTCATTTGGCGCCAAGGTAGAAAATATTAATGGTGGGTGTTGTGATTGTGCACATGCGTTTTCATCTGAAGTAGCTTTTTATGCTCGATTAATAGCTAGCTGTCCTATGTTGATAAATGATTTATTGTGTGTAAGTTTGTTTTCAGGTGCTTCACAGGTTTATTCGAGGATCGGGGATGTTTAGCTTTCAGGAGTTTCGAAGTTGTTTGGGAAAATATATGAAGTACCACAGTGTTCTGCACGTGCTTGGTTCGGGCAAAAAAATCAACCAATGGACGCCTGAGTTATAATAATGTGAGTGTGAGCACTACTGAGGTTACGTGGCAGATGGCGTACCGGTGTACCAAGTACAAGCGACGCATGAGCAAAAGCCACTGATTACAACGCGCTTAGTGAGTTGAGCTCACTTACTTTCCATTGTTCAGTTCTCGTGATACATGCTGCCAAGCACGCTTTAACGTCGCTGGGAGGAAAACGATGTTGGTTGCTAGCTCTTTTACATTAGAGCACAACCACGACCTAACTATCTTGCTGTACGACACACATCCAACAAATCGTCGGCTTACCGCAAGTGCAGTGAATGACTCTAGGCATCGGTTCGAGTACAACACTCCAACTGAGGAGTTAAAGCAGTATGCTGCAGATGTTTATGGCAAGTATATAACATTCGTGGATACTTTCAACATCCGCCATCGTGTGAAACTTCCGACAATAAGTAGGTTGGCTTGTGCACATTGATGTTTCAGAAAATTTGCTCCAAATTCTTGATCATATAGAGAAAAACGGCATATTGCCTGTCATCGTAGGCGATAATAATAGATACACGCGCATATGCATCGCGCGGAAGGAGCAAGTACAGTTGTTCAGATGTTTTCCTGATGTGGTCAACGTCGAAGCTACGCATGGGACCAACCGCCACAAGCAGGTTCCCTAACAGTTCATATTTGCGGCTGTAGCTTGAAGCTATATCAGTTTCTTGTCACAGACGGGATGGGCCATGGAGAAACCGTGATGTATGGCTATGTTCGGAGTGGAAATTACGTTGCCCTGCGTCGTTTGCTTGAAACACTTTGTGATGTGTTAAGGGACCACATGCTTGTGAGAACGTTTGTGATGGACAAAATGGCGGCCCAATGCGAGCAGCGCGAGTGGTATTCGGGTGCGACATGATGTTATGTTATTTCCATGTTCGAGATGCTTTGAGGAAACACGTAAGTTGGTGTAGTTAATTATATAGTCGCCATTTGGACAATTTCCTTTAGAATTCGATGCTTGTTTCATCGCATGGCTACTTTGGATAACTTAGAAGAATGAGTGAAAGCTTTTGTCCATTTCTGGTTAAAGTTCAATCAATGTGTTGCATTAATTAGACGCACAGACCCAAAATTGATGAACTACCTACGGTGCAATTGGCTTTGTATAAAGCCTAAGTGAGCCATCCATGCACAATAGGATGTTGTTCAGTTCGTCCAGCTCCAGTAATTACTGAATACCCGGTAACGTCGGATGATGAGTTCCGTGATGTCCATCCGCGCAAACGAATCCAAATGAAAGTAATACCAAGTGATGTCATGGCCATCATTAGCTATGGTAAGTTACGCCACACCTCTGAAATGACGTATCGCTTACCTTTTAACATGCATACCCAGCAAGAAGAGGACTTCTACTGAGGCAGAACGGAAAGCAAGAAAGCCGCAGAAAACCGCTTGGAATGATGCACACAATGATGTACATGTAATGATTGATTTCCAACACTTCCATTTTATTTTCACCTTCCTTTGTGGGGTTGACCATAGGGTGCACGTAGGCTGAATGTCGAGCATATACGTCAGTGCGTCCAACCATGAATCGTGATTATGTGACTATAGGGTGATCTTTGGGAAGCCTACGACGTTCCACATACTAGGTGGTTCATATTACTTCGTAAGTTTGCCCAATTCCTGGCCACCATATTGCGAATCCATCTTATGCCCGATTACGGTACGCAGTAATTACGGTAATCAGATCTCACGGGTCAAAGATCACATCATGTACAGAAATCGTCTGATGCAGTCGTATCTGCTTGCCCATTGTGTCACTAAATATTTGGTGTTCCCAGTTCCACGTGGTGTTGATTATACAACCTCATTTACGTCAACTGTCAGTAATTGTGTCATGGATTATCGATTACACAATTTAAGGAAAAAGTATTTTAATACTTATATTGTGCGCGTTCATCATTCTTTCTTCGCTAAAATTCCTTAAATCAACCAAAGTACAAATTTCAGCTACCTCACCAACGTATTTCTTTATCCAGACGTCGCGATCCCTCAACTTCCCTGATAAAAAAAGTTTGACACATTAAAACTTACTTTCTGAAATACACCGTCAATACCCATTCACAATATACTGAAAATCACAGATTAACGGTCTACTCATTTGGGATTTTACTTCCTGCGGATAGTTCAGCAGAATAACATGACATACAATCGAAAACCAAAATAGCGTTAACCACTTTTCACAATCCAGGTATCATGATAGACTTCACTATTTTTAGCTCTGTTGACTTTCATCAGGAGGAAAATTCAAAACTGAAACGGCCAATGTTTGTTTAAATGCATCAACAACTGTGATTTTAACTCGTGTTATTTTTTTGAAAGAAATGGAAGGTGGATCTTGGTTTTTATATATTGAAGTTTATAGGTGTAAGGAATCCCCGAAAGATAAGCGCGTCCAAGGAATCTCGTCTTGCACTCCTATCTCGAATGCGAGAGGCAAAAGAGAAGGGGGAGAGGTTGCGAATAGTTGGTCAAGCTTTTGTTCGCTTATTGACTTTTTAGGAAAAGGTAGAGAAAGCGGTTTATGAGACTGTAGATGAGGCGGAATATGCGAAGCTGGTTCAGCAGCGCCTCGAAGATGATTGGATTGTTGACGACGGTGAGTTGGTTTTTCGGAATTGGACTTAAGCTCCTATCACTTCCTAGTGTAGTGGATCTAAACATTATATACAGTTCAAGTGTGGACACGAAATTCAAAAGGGATAAAAAGTGGAAACAACTGACTCACGGTAGTTCTTGGAGGTGCGTCGTTCAGAGTTCCACCACACTGAATGAAGTATCCAGTAGATACGATCCGTTGTATAGTTCCCAGGTAACTTTATAGGTCACAACGAAGATGATTCCGACGACCGATGAGTTTGCGAATGTGGTGAAATAAATGTGGATTCCGTTAGCCGTTAACTCTTCCAAAAACCTGAGCGCACGCGACACTGAACGCAGAGATAGAACACAGGGCTCGCGACCTTGGAAACCAAGATTTTTGTATTGTTCATTGAATCGACTCACATGATTTAAACGAGTGTACATGTGAATTCGAAGAAGGTGAAAAGTGCGAAAAACAACGAAAATTATGTAACACAAAATGCTGTACAAGACGCTACACTAGTCAGCACACTACACTCAAGTGTCACATGAATGTAGTTGTGACGGTCGCTGCAACCGACTGTAACTTGTTGCTGGGTCACTTTTTTGTACCCGGATTTGGTTCATTATGTTCCCACTGCCTTTGCCAAGGGGCCGCGTGCATTGCTCGATGCAGTTAGAGTTGAATTGATATTTCATACATCCTCCATATGACAACCTCTATAGGTCCCCTCAGTGAAACTAGAAGAATGCACCAATGTTAAAAATATAGTTTCGGAAAATGTAGGTCACCACAGGACACTGATGTGCATTTCTAAATTCACACATTGTAACCGACTTAGGTTGTTGTTACCTAAACAGTCCTTTTAAGATCACTTCTGGTGGCCTCATACAGCTGTGCAATTTACTACAACAGTTCACAGCCATGTGAATATAGACAATATCGTAGGTCTACTGTGCGACTGCGTTAAGGATGTGGAATTTTATTGTTTTCGTTATGATTTATTGAATTTTCCTGTGGCAATATAACTTTTTAATAGCCTGCTCCGTTTGCACTACTGTTTTTTGGAAGGAACCACATTTTTATTACATCTTGTTTGGCAACGTGAAGTTCAGGTTTGTTTTGAAATGCTCCGGTTTCTCATTCGCATAGTCTATTTGGCAGACCCCTATTCGTAACAATCACAAATGACCCAAGCGACTAACCGTCGTTTGCTCTGAAACCACACACATTAGAAGTTTAACTACCATACGTCTGCCAACGACAGTCACAGGTACAGCTCGAAGCTAAGTATTTCGATGGTGGTGATAATGAAAGGTTTAGTAGCTGAAATGTGGTTCCTGTGATAAGAGTACGTAATGGTACCAGACCTTGAAAGCCATTTGAAGTATGTATTGCACATGTCACCCTGCCGTTACTACCTAGTTATTTTGTGCCTTTTTGGTAAACGAGTGTTTATGCGCTTGATCCTCGTCCATTAGCAATTTAAAACGCCTTTTCTGAAGAGCAGTCGAAACGTAGTCCCAACAGACATTAAACCAAAGGAACGCGGTAGGGTTTAGAAACAAACCGTATATTTACAGCAATGTTTGGAAATATGATGATTATTTAGCTCGAGGTTAATGTGGGACCGACGGCAGCAGCCAAGAGCAAAAATATTGGGAATGCGATGTTGGCTCTAGTCCACTCGGCGGCACCCGAAAGCGCGCCGGATGAAAAGTGCATGAAACCTTCGAGCGCGTTAAACACCTTTCGTAAAGGTCCAGGTTAAACGACCCTGAAGAATAGAATAATAGATGAGTCGTTAGGAAAAAACAAGCATTCATTGTGTGCACTTAGTTTCACGACTGAAGAAAGTGGCACTGAGTTAGTATCAGGCTTCCTATGGCGGACGTACACAGAATCATGCACACAGAACAGACAAGCGGGAACACACGGTTGCAGCCGGGATTTTTAGAGAAGCCACACGATCGCTGGTCGCTATATCTGATGTTACAGAGTGCATAGCTGAGTTCAGTTCACGATAAAAATGCAGACGCTTGCGAATGTCAAGCCTCTGCCGTTGCCCTCACCGAACCACAACAGAAAATAAAGGCTATTACTTGACTCTATCTTTTGCTAGTGTATTCTTGGGTTCAGAGGTTGAGCTTCTGAATATCAATTTCCATCAGTCCTATTTTACCCTTAAACCATAATTTTATTATAATTGTATGGTGGTCAAGCCCTAGTGTCAGCCACTGACATCTCGATTTATGGTGTTACTACTTGAGACAACCGTGCTGTTCGAAATACCAGTTTTACTTCGCGCTCTCCATCAACAAAACCAATATTCAGTGTTGGTAATCGTCATATCTGTCTCCGTAACGTGAACTTTTTAATTCAAAAGCATATTTCATATCGGGTCACTGACGTTGTGCGCTTCTTCAGGGCTTTTGGAGAAGTATGCTTACAACCGATGGTTATTTGTATGCCGTGGTTATTCTGTGAATTATACAGCTTGTCTGAAGCTGCCTAAATAGCGTCGTCAATTACAAAGTTAAAAGGAACTATTCGGAGTGAACTACCTTGTGCATCTTCAACGATCGCAACCTGAAGCCCGAGTAGCCCGTTATCTATAGACATATCGCTTGAATGAGTTTTACGTATATACCGGACAAGAATACAAGTGATATCAATTAATTCGACTGCATTATGTATATTGTTTATGATAATCAACACTTGAAATGTGACTTACCAACGGCTTGTACCAGTATAATTTTCAAATTGCCAGTTTACACAGGCCACGACCACAAGGATTCAAGTTTTTTGCGCGTAACACCTCGCTGTGCACACTTGTAACTAATTTGCTCATGTAGGTTGTCGAGTGGATTAGTGATGCGACTCGTAACACGGTAATTAGCAGTTCGGATCTCTTTTTGCTTGTCTCTGCCCAATGCCTGTAAACGTAGACGAAATTGGCCACGGTGAAGTGTCGTTTTGCTCCTTGGCGTTATGAAATACTACACAATTAACGTTTCTTTATAATAGCTTTAGTTGTGTCAGTTACAGCGCAAGGATACAGCGTCCTGTTGTGTAACAGCGGAAACCCGAACCCAATGTTTATTTGTTTGTCAAGCAGCCGATCGTCTCAACGATCGTCAACTTCAAGTGTGAAAAAGGCAACAAGCGACCCGTTAGCAATTTAGCAACAGTGTATGGCAACAAGAACAGTGCTGTCAACCATTTCTGTGTAGATATCTCGTTAAACTGCATATTTGAGATTTCACTTTGGTTTTGGTCGCGTTAAATGGGACAAATACGCATTGCATCTGCGGAGGTGCTTCGGGTCCGCGAATCCGACTTCGTCTAGACTATAGATTTTAATTACTTTAAGTTGGTCGCTTGACACTTGATTGTAGCCTTCTGTTAACCCCGATGACCTTCAGGATTGGAGCGGACACTACTTTAGTTTTTTTTCCAGCCGTCTCAGGGGACTCGTTTGGAATGCAGATAAGTACAGTCAGTTTAGGCCGTTGCAACGGTAATATTCTCTTAGAGATAACGGTACCTATATACTTGCGTTCTGAGCCCTAAAACTCACCCTTGGGTACTATGGTCCGGGCTGCTGTTAATGCCGACCGGTCTTAGCAAGCAAGTACAACTGAATTAAAGTAAGAGCTAAGTAAAGGCAGTGGAAATTCGTAAAGAACAAGTAGCAGTTATCTTGTGGATTTAGGATCGCTACTGGCCACAGCACACTGTCATGCTCGAGGACGCTTCTAACCGGCAGTGTGTGTTGTTTCGAACACACCAGCTCTACAGGTGCACCAGCAATCTTTCCCAGCAAAACAACCAAGGCTTTCGTAACCCCTCGTCACGTCGTCACCAAGTGACTTCTCCCAGCCGTGGGCAGCCGCGATGATTGGTGCACCACCGGCTTACGTAATACATTATCTAACTAACTTAGACTGCCTTCTCGTGATCTCGGTTGTCGTTCGCGAATTCGCACGATCCCCAAGTGCGCACCGATCGACCGTCTTGTTATAATTAACCCACTTGATGGTCATAGTGATGGTTTGTTGCCGGCGCCCGTGTGCTTCCTCCACAAGTCTAGTCCGTGTTGCAAAACCGTGAACACAAACGTGGTAAACCCTCCTCGTAGTCGACAACCGCACAGCTTTCCTGCGTCAAGTGATGGGTTAGCGAATGTTCCACGTATCTTCGCCATCTTCATGGACCCTCCGCCCGCTGCATATATCCCACCACCCAGTTAGGTGGAACGATCAGCAGTATCAAACGTTTTGACTACAACAACAGAAATGGAATCAGGACCAGCTCAACCTTGTAACGGCGTTATATGTTTTGGAGGTGCTAGGTACATTCCACACAGCAAGTCATTTAACGGATTCAGCGTGGTCTACATATTGTCTGCAGAAGAATCACATAGAGCAATGTCCTCTGTGTACTCAATATAAATCAGCTTATTGTCCAGCAGAAACTCCGCCCCGAGATTCTCAGATTTTTTGAGTACTCTTCTGAATACAATCTACCACTTAGTTTAGGAGGAGGAAAGTAACTAGACAATTCTGCCGAATTCCACTTGGTCTGAACAACACTTGTTATAACCGATCACAATGCGCACTCTGCACTCACAGCGGATAGGTGCAACGACCTCAACAAAATGACCTACTTCATTTGAATACACTTGCGGTTGGGCGGCCCCAGCGAGCAAGCCGGCAGCCGAGTCAAAAACAGCCATCACGTCTACACATGTTATAGCCGTTGGCCGAGGGCGAAAGTGTCCATGTTGCAGTGCCTCTTTCACGGTGGGAGTATGATCGATACATCTACTACTAGGCCGGAAGCCTGTCCTTCTTGTACGTGGTTCTCTCAGTGGTTTAAAAATTACCGCATTATGGGAAATCCGTGCACAAACCATGTTCTGGTATTTCTTTTGAAGCAAAGCGCGGTGATCACTTCAGACGACGATCTCTTGCGAGAATATCTGAACAGTGTTAGACAGGGGAGATCTAACTCTGGAGCTCTATTTCATTCCAATAATTTGAGCTTCAAAGCCACCTCAATTTCCACAGGGAGGTCATCGGAATGCAGTAACTAAGCGTACTGTCTACAACTGTGATTAAGGTCATTTGGGTGATTCTTCAAAAATCTCCACAACAAGTTCACGGGCCGCTTTTTTCTCGAAGTCTCACTAGCACCTTGACGGTAAGTACACCCATGAATAATAGAAAACAATACTCAGCTGTTCTCTGATATCCCGATCCGCCGACCTGGGTTCACGGCTGTTACACATTTCATAAGTTTGCGCTTCAGTTCACAGAAGTCTACCATATTCGAAACCGGGGTGATAAGTCGATATTTGTTTAGAGGTGTTTCCAGATCGTCAGAAATATATATGCAGTGTCTCCTTGAAACATACTTTTTGCAGCAGATTCATATTTTTTGAGGTATCTGCCCAGTGTTCGTTTGGTTCACACCGCTGCTATGACCTAGACAGTTTGGCTGTCAGTGCTGTTTGGTAAGCGCTTCGTACATTCTCGTTGCCCAATTTCAAATTGACCGCTTCATGTTTGCGAACCGCCGTTCTCTGAACTAACAGTGAAACAATATGGGCACGAACTGTGGCATGGTGTGAGTCAAAGCAATTTTTGGTTGGGTGATACCGCCAGCGTTTAACAGCGATTTGGTCTATTGGCGTCGGTGGTTGAGCTGCACGTGGCAATCTTCACGTGATGTACTGTCGTCCTTTGTGCTGAAATGCGCTACTTGATATGCACCGTCCGTGAGATGTGTACATTTATAGCAGCTGGTTGCCATTCTCACTGTGTCGCACCTGGACACCGAATCCACCAACCAGCTTGCTCGTTTGGAGTAATATTAACTTGTAGTGCAGCAAACAGTGATGCTCGAGTGGTTAGTTGCTCTCAGAAGACCAGAGAGGCCATCGTAAAAGACGTTCTTGACGGCCTTTCATGGGGATTATGCAGATATGACAAATAAACGTCTTCCCGGTCTGTGTTGGCAGATCTAGACCGAAGTGCCATGCTTGACAGCGAAGATTCACTGGGGCCAAGTCAGGCAAGTATTGTTCAGTGCCGTCCGCTCTAAGCTTGCTATTAGTATTTGAATCCATCGTCATCAGGGACCCTGAGAAAGAACGACTGATTTCTCACAGTACCCAGGGATGAACTCGAACGTACGTTAGAATTGTGAACACATGTTTCAGCGACTCAGCACACGTCCATTAATTCACCCGAGAAGGGTCCACGGGGAAATTTTGGTGGCTTATTAATTGGACCGAGAGAATGTTAAAAGCGTCAATATCTAAAAACTACGGAACACTTGCATTTAAATCCTCATGGTCGTCAGTCCAACTCTGAAAACGTTGTAAATACCGAATATTTATCTTCATTTATTTGTTATACATTGATTAAACTTCCCAGAAGGTGAAGGATATGCGGATGACGGTCGTGAAATTTTTGATGACAATGATGAGGATGAGGAGTTGAATGAACGTGGACGTCGAGAAAAACGTAAAACAAAAGCTTTGTCTTCTTCAAAGAAGACTCGATTAAATCCAGATATCAGGTCCAGTGAATCCGCTCCCCTACGCCCAGCGGTTGGCCGAGATATTCGTAGTCTCTTTGCTGCAACCTCAACTCAACAGAGTGCATCCAAGAAACGCAAAGTTAGTCGTTATTTTTCCATGTTGATATTCCGTACACTTTTTGTTAATTAGTTTACAAGTTTATAAGGCATAACTACTTTGTCATCTACCTTCAAATCACATGTTCGAGCACAACTCATGGCTGATCTTTCGTTCAGTCAAACATGTTGCACCGTGTCACCTGCTCTGTTTTGTCCGCAACTTTATGTCCACATGGTATATGTCTTTATCATCCCGATTCCTTTTTCTTTTAGCGCGACATCAGGCTAGACTGGTATATACCCGGTTATTTTGTTGGAATGCGAACCTGTTCATGGCATTTCAACTGCTCACGTGTTGTTAGCGTTGCTTATACTTCAGGCTATCAACCATTCACAAAGGTTGCTTGACCGCGGTGTCGCTGACTGTAAAACTTAATATGGTGAAAACGAATTCGGACATTCCGAGAATTCAGTAATCGCAGTGTTTTTAGACGTTGGGAGTGATAACAGTTAACCGGTTTACGCAGTGTTACCCGAATAGTAGTAAAACTGTTTTCGTGATTGCGATCCTATTGTTCTGCGGGCAACGAAGAAAGGAGTTAGAAACTGCCCTTAAACTGTAGATACTCGAGTCGTCCAACGGTTGACTGTGACTGTCTGTGTATTACTGTATGTAGTGGAAACACTGGTATAGTCCAAATACGTGTTATGGCTTTGAATAGGCCCACTGCGTGCAGCAGCAACTAGAGTCACATTTGTCTGGCTTGTTCACTGGACCCCTTTTTCACATTAGTTATCTGATCTAGGTGGTGTTCGTCAGGATAACACAATTACGCTACTTAAGTTACCAGGATATTTTGAAAGTCTTCGTTTCCCTAGTGATGACATTACTTTAGTACGCTTGATTTCTGGCTCTGTTTTGCATTACGAGAAAATGCGTGCACTGTTTTGGACAATTTAGAAATTCGATGTGTTACCTTGTAATTGAAGTTCATTAACAATCAATTCAATGAACCTGATGCCTATGTGACAACCACAGAGGCATCGGTCCAGTCTGTATATCAACTCTAGCCTGATTGTTGACTCGATGTTATGTTTACATACCAAGTGTAATTCTGGTGCATTTATCACATCGTTACTGTGCGATCTTCCACACTCGTGTAGACAACTGATAGTCGTTGCATCCGATTACGTTTTTCATAACGCTTTCTAGATTTGGCCTTATTTCATAGATAAAATTGGGATCTATTAAGATAAGCTTAAGTTCATTTGACAAATGCCACGTCGAGTGGCATTCCCTCCGGAGTACTCGATTTCTCCCCATGTTCGGCCTTGTCACGGATGATATTTTAGACGGTTCTTTTAGAAGGTCAGCTAATGTGGATGTGGAGTTTCCTTTTGGTAATAAGCTGACCGAAGTCCTTCATGTGGATAATTGGTTTGTCCGGCCTAACTACTGAAGGCATGCGGCTAATTATCAACAAGGTGTTGGAATCGCTTCAAGCCTTCAAAGTGCAATAGGCTACTTCTATACTTGAGCATTCTCACCCCCCACATTGTCCACTGCGGGCGGTCCACTTGAAGTCGTAGATTGTGACCCATACGGTCTTGTCTGCTTGTGTTATTGCTGGTGAGATGACAGCTAGAATTACGAAGACAGATGTCTTTGTCGACCCGCGCCATCCGCGGCGTCAAACTGCCTTCAGTTGGCACTGAAAGGAATGATGTACAACACAAGTGTGCGATCTCGTTTGCTCTACGGTTCAGGACCGTAGCTTGTTCGCGACAAAATTATCTATGGAATACTTGCGTTTGATTTTCGTTGCATTTGAAAAGGACTCACATCAAGTGGGATGATCACGTGCGCAACATAGTAATTCGGTAGGTCGCATTTCGGCTGAACTCTGAAGGCGTGGTCAGTTTATCGAGTAACAGAGATACACATCGTGCGATTTTGAGGGCACGTACGGAATTTACCACATCAGGCATAATTTACTAAGATCACCAGCAGTTAGGTAAAATGCTGAGGTCGTTAATCGACGACGTGATCGCGAGCTGTGGTGATCCTGACGGTTCTGTGTGTAATTTGGTCACGTGTCACCTTCCTGGTAGGACACCTCGTGGTCATTTAACTTGCTGGCTAAAAACGCTATCTGACGTTGGAGTATGTCACAAACAATACATTACCCCCCTTCAGAACAATATTAGATCTTCTGTTCAATATTACTTTATCGTGTTTTCCATTCTCTTTTGGTAATTTTTGTTTATGTGGTATTCCTCGTCAACGTTGTGGTAAACAGCAATTCGACACGCGTTATCCTCTGATCAGATTGTTAGCTGTTTTAAATTAATTCAAAATTACTGAATGCAAATACTGTAGACTTTCAGTTGTGCTTGTTTCCATTCGCCTCACTGTCATTCAGATTGTTTTGACAAGGAAGGCTTTGAAACCCACCTCTAACTTGCGGACCTTGGCTTTCAAATGTTTCGATAGTATTAGCTATCTAATGTTGCAGTTGCACATCGTACACTAGCAAGTGCCGTCGCGATATATACCATGTACGTTTCTCGTTCTGTCCTAAATTATCATGTTCCTGCTTTTAGTTCTTTGAGTTGTCTCGCTATGATGTGCTATACGCCAGTCTTGCATTTTTGTATTATAGCTTTTTTTATAGCCCATTGGTAATTACTCCAACTGCTGACTATACGATCGCCGGTTCCATCGTAATTACTTTGAATTCTTCTGTTGTCGTTTTGAGCTGATTAACAGTATGCGACTCACACGTGATCAGTCCATTTAGATACTGGCAATCGTTTTGTAGTAAAACAATCTACGCCAAACTGAACGTGTTGTTAACATATACGTTAGATCAATTGGACCTGTGAGATTGTCCAAAGTTAGGATCTTGCAATATGTTCCGGAGTGGAATCAGTGAGTGTGGATCTCTTACCGATTAACATTATACCCTCCACTTTATATGTATCCGGTGACAGTGATCTTTATTGATCTTTATATAGGAACCCGTCGATGCAACGGTTGATCCTAATCTGGATGATCTTTTGGCCGAACTCGAATGCCCCCCACCGATTTCACAACGGTCCAATACACCGCAACTCGCCTCGGTCAACCACAAGGTGAAGGCTCGGAAAACCATTCATTCGACACCGACGTCACAGCCAGTTCGAGAGGTGGGAGTTAATCCTGTCGCTGTAGCTCTGGAACGTCGCGTGGCAAAAAGTGTGACCGCACACAGAACTCAAAGGAGTTCGGTGAACAGTGAACCCGTAGTGGAACAAGACAGATATCAGGTTAATGAGGTCAGAGTCGAATCCAATGACACTCCCCGTGTGCGGAATCCATTTTCGACAGAGAAGGCCGCCAACGTGACTTCCGTCTCTAACCATGAAAACGGGACTTCATCCAAGGCAAAAGTCCCATTAGTCGACCAAAGTGAGTTAGGTGTTTAATCGGACGAAGCTTTTACCGATTTTCTCATTTTGCTACGACCGCTCTGTCGTGCTGTTAGATAGTCTACCACTATTTTTCACCCTTTGGAAACAAAGTCGGTATGTTTGCTGAGATCACCTTTCTTCGTTGTGTTGTTCAATTTGGGACTGCATACATGTCTTTGTCTCGATCTTGCTTTCGATTGGTCACCATAGTGACTAAGTGTGCTTGTTCACAGATGTTTGCATAACCGTCTTCCACGCCGACACGGTCATCCACGTGATTCCTGCATTGCATGCTTTGTTTGCCTTCATTTTGATCGATTCGAGTGCACCGTCTGCGTTTTTTTGCGTTTGTATGCTTGCAACACGAGTACGATTATCAGTTACGGGCCATACTTTGCATTGAAAACAACATGGTTTTATGGACAACTCTCATTTGGTGAACATAGTGGTTACTTGCCAGCTACTTTTTATCATGAATTTTCGGTCGCATCTGTTTGAGTTTCTTGGTCGTCAGCTTTCAGGACACAGGAGCTGGGGATTCTTGAGTTAGAGTCGGTGGCTGGTAACTTTAGGTGAGATGGCAGCTGATCTGACTCGTAGCATGGACGGTGTTGTTTGGCCGTGTTGTCTTTGAAGTGAGTGCACTTAATGATGCGGGGCATTGATGGCGCCTTACTCTCACTTATTGCTCGGTTGTTTTGTTTGTTGAATGTTTGATTATAAACAGAACTGTTTTTGGTAATTAGGTCCCTTCCTTTCTCTGTTTTTTCTTCTTGGTTAAGGCTTGCTTTTTGCCTCATGGTTGTATGGCAGTTGAGCATCAGCGCGAACCACTGGTGCACTACTGTTGATGTTATGTTATTGAGCAGGATGCTACAGTAATCCACAGGGTACACTATCGGGAGATGACGTTCTTTCGAAGCGGGAAAATTAATCGGAAACCCAATAAGCCATAGACACATGTGTACACAATCGAAACCAAAAATGGCGTCAGCACACTGCGTCGTATTACTCTTATGTTGTCTGTTCAGTCACTCATTCATAACAGTCATGAGTCTGCCTGAACTGGACGAGCTGCTGTCTACCTCAGCAGGGACATGAAGTGTTTCAGCAGAAAAGTATCGAAAGAAATAGAAAGACTGAATAAAGCTAAAAAAAAGAATGTAGAAACATTGTGAATGCGGACATGCCATTAACTGCGACACACTCATCATCATCATCACAACAGCCATGAGCCTGACCAAAAGGTACTGTGGCTCGGGCCGCCGCTCACCTCAACAGTGACGTGGAATATCCTAGAAGGAAACGTTACTAAGAAGATTGAAAATTATTAAAACAATACTAAGTGGAAGAACTAGAAATGGTATGGATACAGGTCCGCCATTGACTGCGACACTTAGCCATCTCGGATAGCTTCTCTAACCAACGGTTTGAGTGATCACGAGGACACACTGCCACCTCTGATGACGATTTAGATGATAGTGACATTCCCAACCTAACGATAGTCAGCCATAACTAGTCCTTTGATGTCCCCCTTGCAAGCAGACTACGTTTCTTACCCGTGATATACGTCGCACACGAGCGTTTTATCTTGTTTTCCGATGTCCCAGATGACACAAATTCCCAAGGCCAACAAGTACCGTCGTTATTCTTACTGGCATTTGCAACAATATTTCAAGCTTACGAGATGTATTACTCATGTATGTGAAACGATCCACAACTTCAGGCGAACTGTTTACAGTAGTGAACGTGGGAGTGAGAATGCCTCTGTTCTGGGGCGGCATTTTGAAGGTGCGAAGCGTATCCTGTGCAGGCTGCTCTAGTCATCGTTCAGCATTGTCTTCTTGCCTTCGGCTGAGTAGCTTAGTAGAACGATGTAATCCGCGTACTCCGTGTCGATGGACTTGATGCTGAAAAGAGACTCGACACCAAACCCACGGGATTCCTCATGCGTTTTTTAGATTGCCGTTCATGGCAAAATTAAACTGGAAGGGAGAGATCGGACATTCTCGAAGTACGGCATCAAAAATGGTAACCACTCGAGGTGGTTGTCTGTAATCAGGCCCCTGACTGCGCAGTGAGCATGGGACGATTTTAGCAGTCTACGTATTTCCCTGGAACTCGTTTGCAAAAGAAGCGGTTGTGATGTGCGTTACAAGCAACCGAGTCGAAGACATTCTTTGGATTCTCTAGACAATTACCGTCTGCTGCTTGTACTGCTGCCGGTGTACGAAGATCAGTCGTAGAGTTAAGTGTGATCGGTACGCGCCCTCGAAATCTTGCAATCTGTGTTTTCACGGATTTTGCAAGCTAACGCAATGTAAGGGCAATTGATAGGTTAAACGCTACAGCGTCTAGACTGACGCCTCTGTGATTTGAATAAAGAAGACAATAGGCTGATATCGCACGATTTATGTCCGGACAAATTTCGCTGCATCTTTACGAGTGCATACTACAGACCATTTATATATCAGTGAGAAAACGAACAAGATACCAGAGGAAGTCAATTATCAGAGTGCACAATCATTGTCACTACCAAGGTAGTGACAACCCTACAAACAGTTGTTCTGAACACACAACACGAGTTTGAACTTTCGGATTGCAACAGCTTCAGCATAGCGCAGTTTTCGCGTGTGTGACGTTGGGTAGATAACATGATTGTCACATAGACTTCGGGCCTTCTTTTTCAAAACGAGATTAACAGTTGTTTTGCTCCAATCACAAATTGTTTTCAGTTTCTCAAACCGTCTAAAAAAGTTCTGTCACTTCTTATATCAACCTCTTCTCGTCATCATTGGGAAGACAAGGGGAAGGAAATCAGGTTCCAGAGCCTCGTCACACCCCAATAATGCAAGATCCAGGGTCTCTGCTTCCGACGAAGGGCCGTCTGGAACGCAGTTATTGACTATTCCGGTGCCGTTGCCGATATGGAACAGTTAGGGCTAGCGGAATTGTTCCTCAAAATGTTTTACCATGTTGGCTAAAAGTTGGCTGTAGGCGCTTTCAGGTAGGTGCCGATGTAATAATCGCAACCCTGGGTTCCATAATTAACTTAAACGCTGAGTTCGCTCACATCGGTTCTGATCGACATGCGTCAGCACGTTGGGTGGTACGCATGACCAATTCATCCAGTTCAGTTTTCCAGTGTTATGCGATAGCCCGGACTCGACTAAGTAACCTTATGGTTGAAACCGGAGGAACAAGTATTGTCCTAGTGTGTTGAGCAGTAGGTATCGCGGACAGCTAATTTTGTGCCACGTTGTGAAGGTGATTGTGATCATTTTAACTGCTAATCCTTGGATTCTTTTGTGATCCTGTCTGTTTTTTCACTTGCCACATACTTCGTTGTCACCAAATCTATTTTGCCTAGCCTCTTTTGTTTGCGATAAAATCATGACCGAACTGGAGGTTAGTGCGTCAGACTTTGAGGACGATTTCGATACACCACGTCAGGTCACATCTCAAACGGTCTCTACGGCGCCCTCCTCCTTAATTTCGAATGAGACCGAAGTGAAACCGGATCCGACTGTCAGTTGGCTCGTAGCTGAGCAAGAAGCGACGGCACTGAATGCGGATTGGCCTGATGAACTCTCAGCCTTTTCAAAACCTACTGTGTTTGGTCGCGACGACAAGTTACATTTCTTCTGGTTTGATGCGTACGAGGACATCCGCACACAACCGGGTAAGTATTATTTGTCTGTGGGTCTGACCGTTTATTGCTGTGTACATCATGTTTTGTTAATCGGAGCAAAGGCTCTCTTGTACTGCACTGCCACTATGCTTTCATTTCCTAACCTAAGCAGTTACTAGTTCTTCGTTGATTAGGCGAAAGTCGGCAGTTTTTCTTCAGTCGAAGGAATGTAACCACTGTTAGTCCAAATCTAAATGCAGGCTGAGAATCAGCCGTTTCAAAAAAAGGACGTTTGGCCGAGCGCATTTCCGGAGTGACTTTCTGCTTTGAATTGAGCACGGTTGCCCAATGGTTTATTATTCGAGGACAAAAGGTTTTAACGGTTCTGTGAGATCACGGCAACTTACCTTACCAAAAGTAGATATTTGCTTTTCTCAAGCGGACCGTATTGGTTCCTCAGTAGCCCAATATTCGAGTAGTGTGAGCCGAGTAGTGTGAGCCTTCTTCGGCCATCGGCGACCATCGCCAGTCAATGGTTTGGGCCTTTCAGCTGCTCCACTGCATCTGGAATATTGGGTCATCACATCACCTGGTGTGGGTGCAGTACATGTGCTTGTACTGGATAACGTATGTGTGTGTGTCTTTAAATCAGCATAGAACCGTCGATTCGTTGTCAAAAGTCATATATCGAGAAGGTTTCAGAAGTTGTGAGCCTCATGTGCATGGAAATACTGGGCCAACACTTATTTTTCACTACTGTCCACATGAATTGCGTATCTGCTTAACATCTTTCAACTAAAATTTCGATATTGTCTGTTCAGTTAGCCTTCTATGTTTAACTCCGATTCTTTATCAGAGGAAATCGGTTGCTTTTCAAGTCGCGCTTCACATTTTTAAACAGGTGAAAGTCACTGTGGGCCGGGCTTAGGAAATAATCCCATGGAAAGATTTCTGAAGTCCACACTCACGAATGATAACCTTAGACGTTTAAACCTTGTGAATTTGAACGTCATCCTAAAGAATCAAGACAATGGCATGCGACGCGGTTATGTGTATTTCCAGTCGCACAGCCGCTGGAACGAATCGACATAGCAGGTATCTGTTTGTTATCTTATGTGACATTTGGTTTATTAATACCTCACCCTCATCACTAAACTGAACTTTGCGCCCTTTTGGCTATTGGGGGGCCGTTTTGCTTCCACTTCTTTGTACGTTTCTTGTTCCCAACTCGTGATATTGAATCCATCTCATCCCCAGTTACTAATCGTTGTTTGAATAGTTCCCAACCTGCCTGTGCCTACTAGAGGTTTCTCCGCTTGTTTCACTTCTTGCGGCAACGTTGTTGGCGTCCAACATGCACATATCGCCGACGTTGTCAAATGTTTGTGAATGATTCGATCCCCGTAACCACCTCAATATCTAGGACGCTTACTGACGCATCCGTTGGTTAATGGTCTTTCGTTATCTCTCCCGCACATTTGACGGTTTCATTACAGCTAGTCCCAGCTGGTTGCCATGAGCTTGACCCACTAGACCTCCCTTCCAACGCTTGACTATAGAATCTTAAGAATAGTCTACTCAGTATGTATTCGAAATTCAATTGTGGATTTTTGTAGTATAGTCTTCTTATCAATTAACCGACGGATCGATACTTCAATCTAGTGTTCTTTTTCGGCCAAAATGGTGACCTGGAAAAGACATGAAAAAATGCTGTAAGTGGTTTGGGAAGAGGACTACTAAAGTAAGGTCACTGATGGGCGCAGTCCAGAGTTTTATTGTCAGTTTAATTGTCATCGCGCCGAAATTTTGGAACACTCCTTGTACATACTGTGATGTGCTGCATCGTCTTATCGCTTTTTATATCATTTCATCTTTTCTACAGGTGTTATCTATCTCTTCGGTAAGATTAAGGACAGCCAGTGCCCAGGCAAATTTCGTAGCTGTTGTTTGAGAATCAAAGATCTGGAACGATGCATCTATCTGCTTCCCCGACCTGAGTTGGTAAGTTGAACAGTGTGACGATTAACGTATGTGTACGCAGCTGCGACAGACGGTAGTCTTAAGGAAACCCTGCCTATCATAGTGTGTTCGTCTGATTTCACATTCCATCTCAATACCCTTGCCACAAGAGATTAATGCGTATAACTTCCTGCACGAAGGGTGTATCAGATACACACAGCTGGAGGATATTTTCAAGATGACCACGAAGTTAGGTTGTGCGAGATTCGTTCTTTTCGGTTGGCTTGTCCATCTGTTATGTTTCGGCTGTGTCCATTCAATCTGTTGTTCAGTCACGTTTGAAGTGACTTTTGGGAGCTCCTGCAGTGAATTATGCTTTTCATACTCGTATACACTTCTCAATTTGCCGCAGTCCTACAGCTATACGGCTCGTTGTCAAGAGAAGTGGGTATATAGTTCTATGTTGTTTTCAGGTTGATTACGGCCCAGTAAACCCGTTGGTGTCAAAGAAAGGTTCTTATTCCAATGACATTTTTGTAAACACCGGTGTATTGAGGAGGAGCGATCGTGCTGTACTACTGCTATTCAGTAGTGCGACCAGAGCATATATTTTGACATTGAAGTGGCCGCAGGAAATGTACAAAGTGAAACATCGGAGTGCAGCATCGCATGAAATGATTCTTGATACGTAAAGAAACTAAGCATTGATGTCTGTGGCAACCGTGACCGTCTGGGCTTAGTACCGTACGCAGATGAGTGTTTTTGTTTGTTGTCTTGTTGAAACGCATGACCTACATGTTGCTTTCCTGAATAACTAACCCCTGTGCCATCCGCGTTGTTGGCTCATCACACCAGTTATTGTCCCGTTGTGCACAAGTAGGTTATTTATCTTATAGCATCAAATTTGTGTCATACCACTTATGATAAGTAACAAATGAGATATCAGAGTTCGGTGCTATTCCTACTAGTCACTATATTAATTCAAAATCACGAATTCAGTTTTTCTGTTTGCCTGTTCTGTTCTTACACATGTAAAAAGTCTCCAACAATGTTGATAACGGAATTCTCCTCGTTTGTCCACAAAAAATGTAATTTTCTTTCTCGATACTTCAAAGTAAACAATGATAATTCTGTTCTGGTTGTTCAGTTCAGTTTCCAGTTGCGCCATGAATACCGCCACATTTCTTGTTCAAATCTAAATCTTTTTATTGGCAACTTTTACCGGAAAAATTGATTTGGTGTGCATACACCACAGATCATTTTCTCTCAGTTGTGGTCCTACTGAGATCCTCACCGCTCTCTACTGGCGCTCGGTCTCTCTGACGTCGTTCTTAGATGATGACCACCAAACTCATCGTAGCATTTGATCCATTTTCTTTAATCTCTTCTGTTCATTTTCAACTTTTGTGCACTCAAACGCTCTGACAATCCATCCTTTCTGCTAGTCCGTCAATTCGGCTTACCCTTAGGCTCGTCACTACTGATATGGGCTTGGACCGTTTGAACACGGTCAACTGATTTCTCGTCGAACAATTTAGTTACTAATGCGCTCAGTATTAAATAACACTAGTTAAACTATGCTATAAGAAACTGCGAATCATCACTGTTGTGAACGCCCGATAAACGTGGGTCACAGAAAAATACTTGAGTATATGTACGATGTATAGTGACACACACTTATTCTCAAATCCAACAGTTAAGAACAGTGATGGTCAGCTCTAGACTCTTCTATGAGTTCCCCTCCATTCTGATAGGATAAAGTTGTCTCCTCTAAAAGGATGCAGTATTGGTGAGACCAGCAGGGATTCTTAACATTTCCCCCTCTGAAATGTTTTGCACTCACTCATAGAACTGCTTCCGAGGATTGATTTGGGTGATTTTGGTAGACATTCTGTATATGTTGGTCAAGAAATATCTGCGTTCTGCTCCCTGATGTTGTAATGTTGGTTCCGTCGAAGGCTCGATTCTAAAAGGTCCCTCTTTCTTCAATTCGAAGTCGTCTAACAATTTACCAAGTTGGTGAGCTAGTCCATTCTGGTCGCACACCGCACCCCTGCAGTTTTGACGAACCTTGTTTGCATGCTTTACACATCTAGCCTCGCCAATTTTCACCGACTAGAGGACTGATCTCTATCGTCGGATGATGACTGCTTTCCTTCAGTTCTGTGGTTCGTGGAACATGTGTACAAGGACGGATTCATCTACCGTGATGCATCGCGCACGAACTCCATGGCTTCGAGTTTATTTTCTTCATCCTTACGTTGCATCCTGCCTTGCTGATCATAATTTAAAATATAATCCTCAGTTTTCAGTTAAATATGCTTTCCATCTGCCTTCTGAGTTTATCCTGTAATTGGTCAGGAAGTTTTGTGAGATAATTTAAGAGCCTTTCCCTCTTGGCTTTTAACAACACACATGTGAAGGTTTCGACGAATCTTTCAACTTGCTATTTCAGTTTAAAGTTCGTACGCTACAGTTCGCATGTGTCGGATACCCAGTCGTTGGTAGTGATCTTGGGAGATGAAGAAGATGAACTGAGAACCTGTTTCTGTAAATAACTTGTCTGGCAATGCAAAGTAGTCGAAGGTTTTAGATAGCTTCTGCATAGTACTACTTTCCGTATTTTACTGTTGTAGATTGTGGACTTCCGGCCACTTAATTGCATCAACGATCACCGGATATGCTTGCTCATTAAGCGGTTCCGCAAAATCGTCGTGAAGCGTTGGCTGCTGGCTGGGAATACGATTTACCTTTCACCTGGTTTTCCGCAGCCAGGTAACGTGATATTGATGTATGTGCGTGGCCAGGTTATGCGGATGAAGGCCATAACTTGTTACAGAATTTAGTCTAGGTTGGTCACCTTGATCAGATCTGCTGCCACTGGAACTGCTCGGATGACCTCGCTGGGTTTGATGCTGGTCGCTGCGGTCATTGTATCCCCGTCGTTCGGTGTTTGTGATCCGATAAGTCTGGACAAAACGCTTGTCTGACCAAAGGTGGTTGTGAAACAGTATTGTGTTGAGGAGTCGTGTGCAAGATGCGTTGCTACTGATCCCTACAAGCGATGTAAGTCGGGATTCCTTTCTGAGCGAGTACTGCGAGCAATGCTTTATAGTATGTCAACAAAGGTAAATGTCGCCCTTACAGCATTTCGTGAAAACTTCTTATTGCTAAGGTGTTCGCGAAAGCCTCTTCTTCGATCGTGCTCTAGTTCCCCTCAGATAGCGTAAGCGACCTCACTGCTTGCGTGATTACTTTCTCCTTTCAATTGGTAAGTGTATAGGATGTCATGGTACCTTTCCCATATTTGGATGCGACCGCAATACATTAACATAGGGTCCGAAGTTAACAGAGGTTTAATATGATCGAAGGATTGTTGGTATTCTTTTAACTACTCCCACATGGCGTCATAGGTGAGCAGATGGTTAGTTGATTTTCCGATTCATTGGAGTTCCGCAAAGAAGGTGTTGCAATGACTGACCAATTCCAACGAGTGACCGTGGGATTGGTATATCCATCAGAGATGGTATCTTCCGAGTGGCCCCCATGTCAGCCATCTTTATCTACGAGGAATCCAAGGCATTTACTGCTGGACATACGGAAACTACATTTATCGTCGCGGAGTCGAAAGCCGTATTCACTCATACGAGTAAGTCTAGCTCCTGCTCCATATCATCTGCGTTGTGACCCATGACTATGATGTCATTCAAGTAGGTAGCCACACCTGGAATGTTCGTGAGTATCATATTCATCACTTGTTGAAGGTGCATTCTTCGCATAAAAGCACATGCGGTTGAATTTGAAAAATCTTCCGTGAATGTTGATTGTCAACAGTTCTCTGAACCGGTCAGCGGCTGACAATTGTAAATAAGCATTGACGTGGTCGAACTTCGTAAAACACTCCTCGCCATTCAGCTTCATGAAAAGATCTTCCGATATCTGCAAGGGGTACTAGTGTCTCGCGAGCACCATTTAGACCTGTAGACTAATTTGTGTGGAGCTGTATTGTTTCACTGGTCTTTTTGACTACGTCGGGGGGGGCTGTTTGTGATAGGTAGTTCACCGGCTCAATCACCCTAGATTTCTGAAGACGTTCCAGTTTTTGTTCGAGGGTTGCCAGCGCAGCATGTGGGACTGGACGCTGGGTCGAAATACTGGCTTTGTTCCAGATTAAACAGATGAAATTGCTTTCGTTTTGGTGCAACAGCCGAGTTCTTCTGTGATCACATCCGAGCGTTTTTGAGTTGAAGGCGAACCTTTGAATACGTTGTGAACTTTTGCTGAGCTTGAGGTTGGTTATAGATTTGGAGTAATGGTCCGTCAACTAGATGCCGTGTTTCGATCCAATCCAACCCAAAAAGATGAAGATCGAGCCTGCGAATTACGTAACAGGTACCCATGATTAGCGATTCTTTAAGGACTGCGTTGCACTGATGGACATTCGACCGCCAGTAGTGCTTCGCGCGAACTGGGTTGTGGAGAGCATTGTAAGCTTATCGGTTGAGTGCCGCGTACGATCTGAAGTTATCGCAATGTCGAAAAGAGAAGAGTGTGGGGGGGGAAGGTGTCTAACTACTAAAAAAACCATGTCTACATTCAACACCAAGGCGCTTACAATTTCTAAGCAGGCAACCGAGCTATGCGAAAGTGAGGCGTCATGGGATAGACAACTTTCTCACTGCTTTCACTGCCCCGCACCATTCAGTGCAAGTAACCCAGCCAAATAACAGCAACATTTATACCACTGAGTCCGATTAAGCGCCGTCTCACCTGAATTCTTCAGCTATCGACTCTGTAAGCCTCGAGCGCGGGGGACAAACCCGACCTATAATGGCCCGGCCCCTTGGCGAACGACTTCATTTCTTCACGCCTGGTCAACAGCTGTCCATCTCGTACTTGACGCCAATCGGTCGCAGCATCAACAAAGAGCGTTCGGTTTGGCAGGCGACTAGCTGGCATTCTTGGTACATGACCTAGTCATCTAACTCTGTGTAGATTTGTAGTTTGAGCAGAAAAACTCACTTAGCAGTCACACCAAATACCCGCTTCGCTGGTTACTTGTTGGTGCCACTTGATATAAATGATCGAACGTTGACATCGATGGTCAAATGCCTGAAGATGGTTCACATATTTTACCAGTTTTGGAGTCGAAAATTAACGCATAGTCGTCTCATGTACACCACTCTTAGGCTTCAGAGATATACCCCGCTGTCGCCAGAGAGAGTCTAGTTCAGCGACTGCCACCCTAGCCTTGGAGATACTCGTTTCCACTTCATTCCCTACATCTCTGCCGCCACTGATGCGGTTTCCCAAACACACAAACCGATCAACAACCCCTATAACTTCATTATCCAACATTACATCTACGTAATTAAGACATTCTCAGAAACATTATGCGTCTAGAGGTTGCAAAACGCATTCCGAAGTATTGGACAGAGCATGGACTTGCGTCTAGCGTCGTCAAACAACAGCATTTTGTCGTCAGCGTAATCGTGATAAATCAGTCTTCCACCAGGTAAGAAGTCCACGCCGGCATCTTGCCAGTGACGCAGTCCTCTATTATTTCGTCTATGCCAAAATTAAACAAAATTGATGAAAGTGGACAGCATTGACGTACGCCATTGAGGGTGCTGACAATGCTAGACAGTACACCGCAGACTCTACCCCGAGCCGAAGTGTGGGAGTAGAGCACTGACAGGATGTCCACATATTTGGTCGGTACACTCCTGCGTTTAAGTGACGCTAAAAGTATATTTTGGTCCATTGAATCGATTGCGTCTTTATAGTTAAGAAATACGTCAATTGTTGACCGGCGGTACGCGTGATGCTGCACCCTCGTCGAGGACAAAACCCTGCCTGTTCTTCCCTGATGTTTGCCTCTTGAGCTGCTCTGGGTTGATGAAGTATGATGGATGACAAAACCCAAGTAATGATTGGGGTCAAGCTAGTTCGATAACACAGTGGAAACAAGAGGTCAACTAAATTGGTGTTCCGCCCGTCGCCATAATCTTCCGGACTTACTATGGATGAGTGAGCTGTGTGCCTTGCAGATAGTTTCACTGACAGACGGATAGCCTGCACCAGTAGTACGGATGACCTTGAAGAGTTGAACAGTGTTTCCTGAAGCAAAATCGGCTTATATTTCCTTAACTTTCTCCATTGGCCAAGCCTCACGATCGGCGATCACGCTAGGCCTCGGCTTCTTACGGATATTCCTCAACTTGTTAGGTGAACTGCTATGAAGATTGTTTCGGCGGACATCGAACACCTCAAGGGATTTGTCTGAAATTCGATATTTGTTTAACAACGAACTGCCGCGCTACATGCTTTAGCACCTGTTTCATGAATATCCTTAGATTTGGGTCCACCAACTGTTGGCGTTTTCGGGATGAGAACCGTTAACCTTGTATTTTGGGTTAGTTTGGTAGTTATGCTCTATCGATGGCATAGCCATGTGTTGTCCTGCAGGACATCCTACAGGACCTTATTCTATTTTCGCCAAAATTCGTGTTCTGTTGTCTGCTTCTTGTAGCGATTGGAGTCCACAAGCAAAAGCCAGACTTTTGAATTGATCTTCGATCAATGTGCGAAGCTAGAACTTTCCGCATCCCAGTTGACTGTTCCAGCATAGGTCACTCAGTCATCGTCTGCTACCTTCACGAGCTTCGGACACTGATAGCGTTTGTTAAGTATGGCTGACTGATTGCCAAAGATTTGGGATAGCATGTGGGTAATTTCTTCAGCGCTGAAATCTCGTAGGTTCTTCAGCTTCTGGGTTCTTCGCTTTCTGAGATACCCAGTTTACGAAGTAAAAGCCACACCTTTCGAGCATCGCCAGTGTCCGACTGTTACATGTGAAAGGTCCCTCGTATTTTTGATCCGAGAATCGAACGTGGCACTAGTCAGGGGATCATAGTGATACATTAATTGGAGTTCTCTAATCCCAGCTGTTGTAGCCGGATCCTATTGAAGACGTGCGCGAATAACTGATACAAACAACAGTGAACTAATAGCGCAAATAAAAACCCCTTCCGATTGACTCCCAAACTCCGAAATACAGGAACCAGTGAAAACACGAATAAAGCCGACTCTAGACAGATAACTTATTTAGTTACCAGACGCTGTGCAAATTTATTTGAAAAACTGCTTGTATTTGTACAGATAAATGAGGATATGGCTGCATGAGCTCGCAATCTATGTCTCATTAACTATTTGAGATATCAAAACTCTGGCAGTGGAATCGTATCTTCGGCGTCACCAACATTCCCTGCTTCAAAGTTCGAGTGTTTCAGTCGACTTAGTTGTAGCTGTTCGAGTTGTTTCTTTTGCTGTTGATGGGGGTTCTGCACCTGTTCGACCGACAAATGTGGCGGATTAAAGGTAAAGCAGGTAAAAAAAACTACTGAAGATTAGTTCGGAGTTGTTCACGGATTTTCCGTCCAATCTGGTCATGGAGTAGAAAATATCAGGATCCCTGACAATTAGTACGGAATTAAGTTATGTTGACAAACTTGGCGTCATTTGGGGAGGAGGCTTTTTAATTTAAGTTGAGCGGGAGAACTTTTAAGGTTGGATAGAGTACCTATCTGGAGATACTATCCCACTTGACAATAAAACCAAATGATGCTCCGTAAACCATTTGAACGGTAAACTTTCTGGAAATATGTGCGCTCCTGTTGAGACAGATTTTAAGACGGTTCGGGTTTCATTTGTCAGTCTAGACATCTTCCCGTGCATGTTTAAACGGTCATGAAGCTGACCAAGTTTTATTGTGGCTCACTTTGCGGTTCACAACACTAGAGACCAGGGCTATTGTTTTTGAAAAATTTCATGGAAAACGGTGTTTTGGGAGAGAGAAAAGTAGGCTGATATTGGTATGGACGCAAGCATGCCATTTTGATTGGTGTGTTACTCCGTCAAGCCGTATTTCCATTCAGTGATTCAAGTGACTGATATTTTCTCACCGACTTTACTAAGTGGAACAGTCATGGTAGTCCTAAATCACGACCTCATGGTTGCTTAACTGCACTTCGATTTTGTAGTCGTCGGCTTGCAGTCAGTCCGATGTATTAATTCATGTCCTTGTAGTTCCCACTGCTTTTGTGTATGACTTGTTGTGTGGCATACAAGGCGACCGTTTTTACTCGACTATCCATTTATGCTCATGGACCACCTTAGGGTAAAATTAAGACACCAGAGGACAGCGTTCTTCCGAAGTAAGGGTTCCAGCGTTAGTCCAGTAAAAGAAGACAACAGGAACAAACATGAGCCAGAGGCCCAGTAAGCCATGAACATAACTTGCACAAACGAAAACCAAAATGGCGCTAACACGGCAGCATACTCTGTTACAATTCCAATTCAGTCTGTACGCGCTTGCTAGTTTTAATTATGCCATACAGTTGTTCACCAGACCTTGACCTCCACGTTTAAGGATGCCCCGAGCGATACTTAGTCAGACACTCAAGATGTCCAAATCAAAGCCACTCAGACGTGTTTGTTCGGATCGGTTTAATTGTTGAACGCTGTTTCACGTACATCGTTTTCTACATTATCTTTTGTCACAGGTCGATAACGATTCAGGCTCTCTGTTAAAAGAAGTCTACACGGAATTCCGAGAAATCAGCACTGAGCATAAAATCGGTAAATTTCGTTGCAAGGTAAGTGTGAATTTTGTATGTATTTGTGCATTGATTGATTGTGATTCCCACTAGCAAGTTGTTCGTTTGTAAAGTGTGGGTACCTTGATCTTGAGTGTTTGGAATAGCCGCCCTTTTTTCTTCTCCTGCTGTAAAGGGTTTGCTTTTTTTCCTTCATGGTCATTGAACAGTTAAGCATCAGTGAATACCACTGATATATTGCCGTCTATGATAATGATGTTGATGATTATGGTGTAGAATTGCTTGTGAGCAGCATGTATTTCCTTAACTTTTGACCATTCTTTGTGTTGTTTTCATTTCTACACGTATCTTCATTTCTAGTGTTAACGCTGTTTTCTCGTGTGTACGTGAATAATCGGTGTTCAGTTTATAGGGCGTTTTATTTTAGAAAGTTCTACTAATGTGTCAGGGAAATACTCATTTGACATTTTTGGCTTACTCCAATAGTTTGTCTGCCACAATCTTTGTTTTTTTTGTAACTTTTGAATGTTTCTGGATTCTGTTCACCGTAGGTTTGACCTATGTCTCGTTGATTTTCTCTCATGCTTGTTAAATGGCCTTAAGCTATAATTTCCATTCACACTGTTCGACCAGTAGTTATCGCACAGCTTATATATGTACAATGCTTGGTACGGTGTATATATATGTCGTTGGTGGTCTCAGTGTATAATGCTCAGCTGACATGCGACGTGCGTTACTCAAACATCGCAGGCTGTGTAACGTGAATAGCTGATCAACTAATCACACATCCAGAGCATTCCGGAACATGTGCTGCCGAAGGATTAAGTAAGACAATGTCATAAGAATACTCCATGTCGATCAATCCGGCACCAGGCTCGCTGGATTCCTCAAGCACACTTTCCAGAATGTGATCCATGACAAAGTTGAACTGAAAGGGGGAAATCGGATGTCCTTGATGGACAATGTTAGAAATGATGGACGCCCGAGGCAGTTGTCTATAATCTTTCACTCTGTTTGCAGGGTGAGCATACAGTGATTTCAATAGATTCACATATTTCCATGGAGCTCCCTTGTGAAGAAGGCAGTTCCAGAGAACGCTACGAGCAACCGAATCGAAAGCAGTCTTTAGGTCTAAACAGACAACGGTCATCGGCTGCCTATAAGAGTGCTGATGCTCCAAGATCCGTCGCAGGGTATAAATGTGATTAACGCACGCTTGGCCGGATTGGAATCCTGTCTGTTCTTCGTGCATCTGACTTTCTCTTGGCCTAGTGAACCGACCTACAATGAGGCCAGTAAGTAACTTGGACACACTAGACTGATGCCTCTGTGGTTGTCATATAGACTTTTGAACACCCTTTTTGAAAACGGGAATTACTGTCAATGGACACTTATCACGAGGCACCTCTTCAACTTCTCAAATCAGTTCTGATACCAACCTCTCCCCACTATCCCTGAAAAGAGAAAGAAAAGGTCTGACTGAGCAGCCTTGTTACGCTTCAATACTTTAAGCTCCGCGGCCAATTATGTTTCCGACGGACGGCTTCCTCGAACGCAATACCTGGCCAATCGGGATCCGTCCTCTACATGGTCTGATTGAGGCCAGCTGAACTGTTCTTCAATGTGTTCAATCTACCTATCAAGTCGGCGCGATTTACTAGTGACCAGTGGACTTTTTTCGCATTTGACCTCATTTACGTCGACCCGATGGCCAGCACAACCACCAATCAGGGAAAAAGCGTTCTGCTATTCCCAAATAAAAAGGCTCGTTTCGTCTCTTTCGACTGTTCCATCAAGTGGCGTTCACGGTCTTTGCGCAAGCTCTTTGGTCAGTTTGCGTTTAGGTTCTCGACGGTCGTAATCGTATTCAGAACCAGGTGGAATCGAACGACGCTTGTTCATGAGGTTGGTCGACGTGACAGTAATCCAGTTCTGTCGCAACTGCACAGCTTCTTCGGAACATGCCTGTTCACAGCATGCTTTCAAAGCTGCTGCAATTTGTTCCCAGTGTTCGTTATGATCTTTCGCCTGACCTGAACGGGGCAATTTGTTCGCCAACGCTTCCCGGTAAGCGTTCTTTACACTCTCCTCGTTCGAATGCCATTTAAGTATCTTGTATTCACAAACGTGTCGCCTCTGGACAAATAACAAAACGAAACGGGCATGCGCAACAGCATAATCCGACTGCGGGTGGTTGCTCCAAAAAGCACGACAGTCTGTAACAGAGTGGTGCTGCCTGTAACTGACTGTTAGGAGGCAAATTCATCAAAACAATCTAGTCAGGACATTGGTGACGACTGATTAAATCAGTCATTATTGCAAACCAGTCAGGCCTTCGGTGACGGCTGACGAAATCAGACATCAACAAAGCACTGAGGGGCACGTCGGACCAACTAGGAGGAGGTGTGAAAGTGAGCGTGGGTGTCACGCTAGCCCGAGGAACCAGTCAGAGCGCAATGCCTATGGAATTGACGCTACTTGACCACCTGGTCGCGAAGTGGCCTGAACAAACGGACAGCGATTCAACAAGTAAATGGCCATATTTGGCCACTATTTCATGCTATATATTTACAGGCATTTCATTTATTTGTTGAACTGGTAGTCGGAATACAGCGTGTTTTCCCGCAGTCGTGTTCTTCTTGACTCCGCGCAAGTAGATTGGGTGAAGCCGCATAGTCGGGACCCAGGTCTAGCAGTCAAGCCGTAATAAAACGTTTTGGCAAGGAATGGCGCGTTGCATCACTGACTCGAGTTGTATTCAGGGCTGCGAATCGCAGGGTGGTTCTCATGTGACATACTACCTCCTTCTGTGTTGGAATACAGTGCTCGAAATACAGAAACCGTGAGATGAACACAACTGTAGCAGTTTTTCACCAGTGTCGGTGTGTTGTTCTCGGACACCAACTATACCACTCGGCCGCTTTTCCTCTGGGCAAAGACGGCCAAGTTGAACATTAAAATCATCGGCTAGTGTAGTGACGTCATAGCCTACAGTCTGTTTCAGAAGGCTGACGAGGATGTCGTAGAACGCATCTTTGATAACATCTGAACAGTTATCGGTGTGAGCGTACACTGACGTGGTGGGTACACAACGCTTTTCTAATTTGTGTTGACAGACTTTCACCGATGTATTGAGTCTGGCGGAGCATAAACGACTATTCATTGGGAACCAGTCGGGCAAACATCGCCCCGCTGTGGAACACAGTGCGATTCCCACTCCAGCTTGACCACGAAATTCAGCTTCAACTTCACCGGGGATCCTGAGAGAGCGAGGCACTTTCATCGGCAATTATCTAGGGGTGAGCTTAAATGAATAGGAGTGCTAGAATCATAGACTCGCGTCTCCAAGAAATGGCCTCCATCATACTTCAATCTTGTAAGAGTAATTACCATAACAGTTTGCTGACCAACTTTTCGGAGCGCGTGGGCATTGAAAGCGTTAATGTTGACCAGCTATCTTGGCTTTAGAAAACAGTTGTCACATGATGGTGCAAAGATGGGAGAGAACTTGGAACAAAAAAGAAAGGGTAGATGGTATTGGATAAATAATGTCACTACCGGGAGAGCGGTTACTTCTGATACTTTCCTGTCACGTACACCCGAATTGCGAGACAGCGGGAGATAGGGTTTTTTTTGGGGGGGGAGGGGACCGTACCTGGAGCCAGTGACTCAAACGTCTGACTCACTTAGCAGTGAGAGATCGCAATGAAAGAGACAGTAATGTCTAATTCTGATAACTGCTGCGTGCAGTAAATATATTCGAAGTCACACCAGACTTTCGAATGATACCGAAAGTTTTTTTCGACCGTCTCACCTCTTCTTTGTTCAGAAGACAGTGATTTTCAAAATTCTTAGTAGCGTTTTCTTTCAGGATATTGCACGTCACTGATAAGGTGAACGGCGGCCCGAGCCACAGTACCTTTTGATCAGGTTTATGGCTGCTATGATGATGATGTCGTTGTTGTAAAACTAATTCTACTGTTTGCTCGTAGGATCGTACCTGACTACCTAAGCATTCCTATGCAGTCAGTAAGGCGACATACAACCTTGTGAATGCCTTTGCTTTTCGTCCGGCTGCTCCCCTTTGATTTATCTGACAAGGTTATTCTTGGGGGGACCGAAATCCTAGTCAGCATAGCCTCTCGGATCGTTGCGCTGCACGAGTCTGACCATCATGTCGAGGTAGCAAGGTAGATCAGAGGCAACACAAGTGTTCGAGGATCTGTCACATTGCGAGACATCGAATTCTATCCTTGCTTGACTTAATAGATTGGCAAATGTTACGAGGTGACCGATCGATGATTCAGCACAGATTGATGGAAGCAGCTGCAAGGTGTAGGTGCCTTAATGTTGTATGTTTGAATGTAGACGTAGATATTTTTTAGTGGTTAGGTCCCCTCCCCTTCCCTTTCTCTCTCCTCTCTTCTTATACAGAGTGCATTTTATTCGTGGTTGTGTGGCAGTTAAGCATCAGTGTGAACCTCTGATGTATTGCTGTCTATGATGATGATGATGATGAATAACCCATTTGTCCTCTAGCTGGATGTGTTAATGACAATGATGATTCGTCATCCTTAAAGATATCAATACATCATTGATTCACGTTGGGGTTTACCGCCATGCAACCTTGGGGAAAAAGACAGGCTGTGATTAGGCGAAAATTGAAGAGATAGGTGAGAGGATCCCTACCACTACAAACGGACAATATACGTAATCGAACATTTAACATCAAGATGCCTACATCTTGCCAACCAAGCTACAAGTGAGAGTAAAGCGCTGTTAGCAAAACAACCTTCTCGCCATGTCATTTAGTTCACTTACTTCATGGGCAGATTAGCAACTTTCATTCCATTGAGTTTGATTAGTCGCTATCTCCAACAAACTCTTTGCCGACCGACTCTGTGAGTTTCAGGGACCTCATCCCGGTAGACGAGCCCGCGTTGCAGTAGTTAAACCTTTAATGAATAGCTATCCCAGGTCATAATCTGTCTACTCCGCACCTTATGTCGGTCGGCCGCAGTGTCGGCTTGTGCCTGGTGTGGCAGATAACTAGTTGGCATCCTTAGTACATGACCTAACCATTTTTGTTTGCATATACGTGAAGACTACACAAAGAAACTCATTTGACATTCACCACGAAATATCCACTTACCAACCCCTTTTTTGATTACTCGTTGCGAGCGATCGAACGCAAATATAACTAATCAAATACCTTAAGATAGTTGTTTAAATGAGCTTCCTTTGAAGTAGGGTATTGCGAACCGTGGGTGCAACTTCGTCCTAATGTACGACCTCGTTTTTTTTCAAGCAAGGTGTGGCTAGTTTGCTCCGGCTGGGCATGCCGTTTCAAGTATTCTGTTTCTCTTCTCTATTGTGGTTCAACTCTCAAGGTGGTTTTTCCACGACTGTATGGCAAATAAACATTTGTGTTTTGCTGCAATGGTGGCAACCATTCTAATGCATACAGCACTCAATCCTTTCCTAGAAATCATAGGTTTCAACGATGACGAAGTTGTTGAAGTTTTTTAAATGTCATCCTGATTTGGATACGTAGTTGCCGATGTCATCAGCTTAACTGTTCATGCTACTTCAGCTTCCCAGATTGATAAACTGATAGTCTATTTTTTGAGCTCACCCACACGAGATGGAGTATAGGCAGAATGACATTTCATGAGGCTAAAGCACCATACAAAGTGACGGTTTGCTTTCGCTTAGAATCTCCCATCTGTTTTGAGTTTAAGAGTTACAGTGATTCATATGCTATCTTTTCGATTTCCGCCTCAAGATTCGAATTCTTTTAATTATTCATTCCTTTCGTACTTCTGCGCAGGCAACCATGTACGTCACAAGCAGGCATTCTCCGTTTGTCTTGCTGTAACCTCATGGGGTTTAGTTCGAAGTAGCTTGGTGGTGACGATGACAATCTGGAACAGAGTTTCACTTTTGGTCTTTGTCTACTTCGAACCTTCCCGCTTTATGGAAGCGTGCTTGTATCGGGCTTGGTGTATACTATGATCCTGTTGTGTAAGGACTTCGGTTAATCTGATGGTTCTGTGCTGGGAGACAACCATTAACTTGCTTCTATTTCTGTAACTTGTCTTCACCGTATCTGTCTTCTGGCATGTATCACGTGTGCGTTTTCTTCGCCTATTCATATAGAAGTCCACCAAGCGCTACGCCTTCGATTTCGCTGATGTACCTGTTGAGGCAGAGTACCTGGAGGTACGCTATGCCGCCTCGTTTCCCGCCTTACCTGCAGATCTACAAGGAAAAACATTTTCCCATGTGTTTGGTACCAACACTTCATTGTAAGTTCCCTTGCTGAGATCGTTCCTAGTCGATTTTTGGTTTATCGTTCAACTTTGAGCCTCTTTAATCTCGTCGTAATTCAGGAACTTCTAAGAGCCTGAAAAGAGATTCAAGGAGATGAACCCGCATGGAAGAATCAGTAATCTCGCTGGGGCATGCGCGACACCGGCATTCCTACCCAGCGCCAATGGTGTAGTGTATAATGTATGTTGTTCTCAAAAAAAAATTGTCGAAACAGAAAACGGTTGTGGTTGTCGCAGCTAAAACAGATTTGATATGCAACGAAGGATATTCTAACCTTCTCTTTGATCTGATTGATTATTTGTTTTTAGTAGCGATGTAGGGAACGTTTGTACACCCTGGTTCACAGTGAAAACCGTAGTTACCCTGCGAACTTAATCCTTTATATGCTTCAACGATTCGACTAACCCAGAGTCCATTAGCAGTATAATAAAAGGTGTTTTGGCGAACAGTCTGTTTTCAGTTATTCATCATCGGACCAGTTACATAACATTTTATATCATCGCTTGACAACCATGATGATATAAAATTTTATGTAATTGGCCCGATGATGAATAACCGAAAACAGGACTGTTCGCCAAAACACATTTTTTTACTTTTTATATGCTTGTTGAAATCTCAAGGCGCAATTAATACAGATCAACTTTATCAATCGATTCGGTCATCAGCTTATGTGGGTTTTCAACTATCCTTCGATGTCAATCAATTGTTTGTTATCACTCAAAAATACTGGGAAACATTTGTAAGCTAGTCTGATTTTTAAATTGGTCTGTTCCACGTGAGTTGGACTATCACCTCTCACTCCTTGTCGCATGCTTGACTGCTGTTTTGAAAAAAATCAGATCAGTGAGGGCTTGGGTGGCACTAAGCAGTCCCAATATATTAGAACTGCCCTTATTTATAGAGAAATAAGTATTTATACTAACTATCGCTATTAGACGACAAATATCCTTCTTTAGAAGAGCGTGTAGCGAACAAGCTTGTTTTCGGTGATTCATCATCAGGCTAAATACAACACATTTATATGGGTTAATCACGTGAGAAACTATACAGTAATGAATCGGACGGATTGTTATCAGTTTCAGAAAGTTCACGTGGATTGTACAAATTATTGATAGCTGTTACGATAGCGGTCTTGGTTACGTAATCTGTTCTTGCCGAACGTGGACATCTGGCCATGGAAGATTCAGTGTTTTGTTTATTGACCCGTTCATTATTACTTCCTACGACCTTGACCCACTTGTGTAGGATATGACATGCGTTCAAATAAATTGTTTTAATCATCATCTCTTACGAACACTTTCATAGTGGTTGGCGTCGATCGACCACGATTCTACTTGCAGCAGTTTGTGTGTGAGATGTGACTAGCTGAACATCCTCTAATCGAAAAACCACTTCAGCCCAATCTCACTACGCCATACATGGTTGCTGAAGGTGGCGAAGGTTTATATGCCTCTTAGCTGTGCAGTTAATTGTGTCATTTTTCCTGGTGCTTCCAATCGGGCAGGCGATATTTACCCACTTTACTCAACGATATATTCAATGTCGTGGTTCTACCCAACAGTTGGTGGTCTCAGTATATAATGTCCTATGCGACAAATACTCGGTTGGCATACAGGGTACGTGCTCCGATTATCACAAGCTGTGCATTTTCGTATTTTTTGATCAACTGATCGATAACCGCGAATTTTCCGAAATATATACCTTTGAGCTACCACTTTAGTCAAACGATCGTTATGAGTTAACTGGCGTAGACAACGACGTTCAAACGTAACTCTCAATGCCCTCATCAGAAACAAACCACGTTTTCGAGCCATAGGGCAAAATAGATCGTACACGAGCATTATATTACTCTTCCTTTCAATGTCTTTTTTACGCCACGGATGGTACAGGTTGGCCAGGACAACATGTGTCTGCTATTTTCGGTGAAATATCATCAGCAATACTTTAGGCTCATGGTTCACAGTCTCAAGTGGACTGCTTACAATAGATGATATGGCGGGAATGTAATGATCGCTGTGTAGAATTTCCACTTTAAATGTGCAGTACGCTTTCTAAAAAGACCGGCCCAGTCGTTATTGATAGGTTATCAGAAGGTACACATAGACTTCGTTGAGCAACCGCAAACATTTGGTGAGCTATGTTTATATCGTCATTTCTCATGTTTTCAAATTCATGTGCTTCGCATGAAACTAACGCCTACATTCTTCCCATCCCTGTTTTCCTGCTTACAGTTTGGAAAATTTTATTCTAGAACTGCAACTGCGTGGACCCTGTTGGTTGGAAATTAGAACTGCAGGTAGGTTCTTCTCTCGCTGTTAACTTCATCCAGTTGTTTGTGGGTTTTCCTCTCCTTGTAATTGCCTGATATTGGTGGCGCTCCTTCGATCTTTGTCTCCAAGTGTTTGTTATCCATCTTTATTTAGGGCAAGATGTGTCTTTGAGTGCACGGGATAGCGTATTGTTTTCATGGATATAGCCGCTGTTGACTACCAATAAGTCTTGATGATAACGCTTCAATATCACACAAATAAATTTTTAAAATTCACATCGGAGTAATCAGAAGATAAAAAGAGCACAAAATCCATCAGGCAATTTCCAGCTCGAGGATACCGTTGTTAGTAACATGACAAACGAACTGGAAACTTTGGAACACATTCAGAGAAATGCATCGTTCATTTGTAATTTGTGACGCGCTGCGCTGCATACTCTCGAGCGCTTTCCGGTGGGAAGGACATTCGAGACACCTACCAGTGGATCCGTCATATTGCTTTTGAAGTGCGTATGTAAAAATTTCAACAAGTTGGAAGGGTTATGTGCAGTCGGGCCAACAATGGTAATCGGGCTTGTTAGTTGCCGATAGCAGTTCCGATGATTCCGTGTCCATGGCGAGGTGATCGGTGCTTTCGTGATTTTCGGCAACCTGTTTTTCATTTTTGTATTTGGGTTTCTGCACCCAATGCGTCGTCAAATTAATAAATCAGCGGTTATATCAGAGGCAATAAGGGTGATGTTAATCTCCTCGGGACGTTACGTGATGGTTGGTAAACATTGTTCATGATGTATTTTTTGTGTGTTTGACGTAAAATAGTATTTTTCCAGCACCATCGTTGATAAAAGGTCTGTACTGCTATCTTTTTACAACACTTTCAGACATGGCACTATGCCTTATACACTGAAGTGTATGAATCCATCAGGTCGTTCATTATAATTTCTTATTGTGCATTTTGTGTTTTTCTATCAATGTTGTGTATTTCGGTCAAAGTCGGTAGCAGTTCAATCCATACACAATTGGATTGGGTGGTCTATTGTAGCACCCGGCCCACATTGTGTATAAAGTGAGATGTCTTTGTACTGACCTGCCGTATTTTTACTGATGTGCACCGGCAGAGTATTTTCCCACTTAAGGAAAATAAACCAATTTATTGTCACCATTTGCACTTTTGTTATCAATTTTTGTGTTGCCCTTGATGTGTATTAGTCATTCGTTCAGTGGCTATGCATGTGATCTTTGTTAGTTCATCAAACCAGGGACAGTCCACTTAGCTCCCGCCATCTATATTGTGATCAGGAAAGGTCAGAGCATTGTCTCCACTTAATCAGGTATCAACTCGTACATGGACTGAACTACCTCACTGCTCCCTGTTGTGGAAATGATTTCGCCCTCATTAAGTCGGTCACAGTAGACTCTCCATCTGACTTATAGAGAGACACCTACTGTCCATCTGACAATTGTTCAACATGTCGCGCACGATCTAATTGTTTTGAGTCCGTACACGTGGTCAAGTAAGATATGATGATTAAACAGATGAACCGTCTACAAACTGTAGTTTTCGAAACGTAAATAACAACCGCAAGTTTCCATGCTTACTCGGGATGAGTTTATAATCCGTAAAGTATAGCAAGTCGGGGTGAACGCAGTATGCTTTAAGCAAATCAATGTATGTGCGTGTTGATTGTGGACTAAGCGCGACAATCTGTCCTGTCCATTTTTACCGATAAGTATACTACTTATGGTTCGAAAATATTTATATTCATGCAATGATTTCCCGCGCGTGTGCGTTTACATAATATTGACAATACTTGCAAGTTGTTTATCCATTGTTCTTGTAATCACGTTTCTTCTCTGCTGGCTATTATCAATTTGCCTCTAGTCGTATTACGACCACAAATCAGCTGGTGCTACGCAGACTATGAAGTCAGTTGGCGCAGTGGGACACAGTGCCCAATTGCCAAATTGAGCACGGTGCTCGAACAGCAGAAGCAGGAAACCAGTGTTAGTGACACACAATCGGGCGCCAAGTCGTTTACTGTGCCACCAGCACCTCCGCTCTGTCTGGTTGCCATCAATGTGAAGTCGGTTACGCAACCGCATGCAAGCCACTCGGAGGTAAGACATTCACGGCTAATGCCAGATGACCGATGTCAAAAATTGGCTTCTCGATAGACGCAAATTATGTATTCGGTTCATTTGCCTCGAAGATCACTGACTCCAGTCAGATTCCCCAATACGGACAGAAGTTAGCTGTTTCAGAAGTTCTGTCCATGCTGATTGATCCAAATCGTTTCTTCTAGGAAGAAGACGTTTTAGGAGGGGATAAAATTAACAGAAAAACGTGATTGACACAGTTCAGTCAAAAGTGACATAATCAGCGTCGCGGCTGGTTACAGTGCTACCTTAACGGTTTTTGATAAACATCACCTTTTCAAACGCCACTAACTATTGTCTTCGGTTATCTAACAATTTTTCGAGCAGGTCAAATGTCAACAAAATCACCCGTTATCAATAGATGTTCAGCAATTAATGAAATTGAATTCCTGGCTATTGGAGCCATGGTTAAGTAGTGGCCCATTCTGATGTAATTGTCACCACGACTGCAAGTGAACTATGACATGAGTAGCCAACAAATCAGGCGAACATCTCATTCGTGCACAAATATTTATTCATCTAAAAAATGGTATCAGCCTTCAGCTGCGTGCGTTTTGTTATTTAATTTATATTGTCACTGCTACTTTCAGCCGGGTGATCTCTCTAGAACTTCTTTCCCAGTAGCTGAATAAATGACTAATCTATTCTTGGTGACTGCTGTGGATGACGATACTTTTCTGCGGTTATCCGTGTAAAATAAGCATTTTTATTGATAAACACCTCTTCCTTCTGAGTCGTATTTGGTATGCAGACCCTCCGGACCCTGCTACGAAACGTCAATTACACAATGTTTTTACGAGACTAGTGCAAAGCTGGCAAGGTAATGTGATGTGTGAACGTCTGATGATTGAAATGTTCGCAGTCACATCTGCGAAGTATATCAGCCTCAACGCTGATGGCCATCTTTCTGAGAAGGGTTAAGCGACAAATCTCTGGTACTGTTGATTCAGCTGTCCTTTACAAATGCTATGTTGACTGTGTCTTATTTTTGTCAGATCGTCATTTTTCGTTTTTTTTTTTCATCATAAGCGTTTTGTTGCGATATGGGCTTCGGTGATTCGAATGAGTTTTGCGCCTTACATTTTTCACGTTACATAGTTTTGGTTGGAGGTAGGCACCAGCTAGCCAATATGTTAATTGGGCTAGTTTGATGAAGACTTTGAAGTCACTCTTTGTCAACTTTCCGATTGGGACTCAAAGGAAGTTTGTCTTCGGCTAGACACGTTGTAAAATATGTCATCGAGTCGAGCTTATTAACACTGGTTGTTCCTTTAACTCCTATTTTACTTTCCGTTCTGTTTTTTCCTTTAAACCTGACTTCTTAACCTCACACGAATGATTAGATTTAGCATGTTTCTATGCCCACGTTTGTACGAATCTGTGCAGTATTCATCGGCCAGCATCGTCTATCGGGTTTTACTCAGCTAATCGACTCATTTAATGGCAACTATGACCTTGCAATTTTTGACACTGGTAGTTCCTTCGTGGTCAGCGCACAGATGTGGGGTATACGGTTCTGAACACGTAATGCCCTACGTAACAATACTAAAAAACCCGGAAGAATACAGAATATCTTGACCTTCGACCGAGAATATATTTACTCTCAATCTAAAGGTGACAGCTGATCAGCGTCTGTGTATATATTTGGTTGGCCTTCAAGAATCTCGCCCTAATTGATGCACTAAAAATGGAATGGATTAAACAGAAAACAAACGAGAAACTTGCGCTAAAATTGAGTTTCAGCACGTCATGACACAACGAAGCATAGTTCAACATCAGCGTTTTTCGAATTTGTCTTGGAAAATGAACCTTCTGGAAAAATAAACTTTTCTCAATGAGCCTACTGTGCGATTATGAGTGAACTTAAGTTAATGTGGCGAACGGGTTTATCGATTATGGTGTTTCGTTAGTTCTCTATCTTTCTACATCGTAACACAATTTTTTTGTTTCAGGTCGTTTCGATTGGCCTGCTGATCGATCACAATTACTCGCTGGATCGTCCGGTGGGGAAAAATTTATTCCAATCACATTACCTTGGTGAGCATCCAATACCTCAGTCTACTTGTATGCATGAATCCTCCGCGTTATGTGTATGTGTGAGGGAGGGCCTCTTGATCAGCATTTCCAGTTGCTTCACTATTAGCTGGAATGGTTCTTCTAACTCGATGCTTTCTGTTGTAGACTTTATTTTTCAAAATAGTAGATAGATTACTAGTAAGTATTGTAACTGTTGGACCGGAGAGTTGATACGCATCTACAAAGTGTCTTCACTTTTTACTACCAGAGTACTCTTTGTCAGACGTAGATGATAAAGAGGCTGTGATTCAGACCAACTGAACTTACAGTCTACTCAACAGTTACAACTTGAGCTTACCTCATATGAACACATTGTGTACACAGGAAAGTTTGGCATACGATGCCAGAAGATCTGAAAACCGGAAATGAATGCAGTTTAGAGCTGTTATTCCCCTTCGTCTCCCAGACTGTAAATCTCACAAACAACTATCCCATAGCTGGAGATATTAGGGGCGTGAACATTATCGTTGTTTTATTGGGTTACTTGTGAAATAAGGGCAATCAATAAAGTGGTGGTGCGCTAGCAAGTGTCCTTTCCTTCCAGCTACAGATGTTGATTGTTGATGCCTTCTGTGCAGTTTACTTTTGAGGTTAAGTACAATGATTTTGTTGTTACGATCACTCACAATTTTATGTGACCAGGTGTCGCAAAACGTATATAATAGGGAATGTCGGCTGTATGAGACCGTTACGATTCAAACAGGATGTAATTCAGACTAGAATAGTCATGGGTTATTAACAACTGAAGGTAATCAACATCATTGAGGAACTAGACTTCTGTTAATGGTTGTCTGAACAGCGTCTTCCGTATGAATTTGGTGTACTAGAAAAAGGTCTGTTCTCCCACTGATGTGACTGGGACGGACATTCGTGAATAACTTGTTTGGGAGTGAAGCATGTGTTATGCATTTTATTCTACTCCTGTTCAGAACAAAGTTGAGTGGAGTGCTAGTCGATCCTTCAGTATGACAGGTAGTTGGATTGATAGTTTTCGTCCAGGGGTTTTATTCGATCGTCCGAAGTATACGACACCACCGGGTAAAATTGTTCGATGTATATTTTGTACAAAAACCGATTGTTCAGTATTTTGACTCATTTGGTATCAGGGAGCTGCGTGCAGTATTTGAAGTCCGACTGTGATGACTGCTTGTTAGTTTGATTGTGTTCACCAGGCGATCCGTGCATGTTTTCATACATCCAATCTTTATTGGGTACAAATAATGGCAGTGTGACTTCACGTCCTTGGGACCGATTTCCGTTTCACAACCACATCATCATTCAGTTAAAAATGATCTTGGCTACTTCTCAACAGATCGCTCACTATCAGGTTGTTCGACATGGTTGGACTTAGTAAACTCCCAGTGTCAGTCAAGGGGTTTGAATTGCGCGCTCACAACGCAGCTGTAATGATCTGTAGAAAACTGTGTTGAGTTATTCTAGCCACCGAGATGAGATTCCTTGGCATTTGGACACACCGGTTTGTTGTTATGCCATTGTTCCTAGTTAAACTGTGAGTGCTATTCACGTTCCAACTTACTCTGTACGTTTTTTGTTTGTATAGGCATGTGTTTTTTCACCAATCACACGTTTACAATTAGTGGAAATGTGCGAAGTAAATCAGTTTCAACTGGCCTTTTCTGTCTGCGTTATTCATACCTTTTTCAGTCCGGTAAAATTTGTATGAATATGCTTGTGCAAACAGTTGTATTCGGTGCTTCTGTGGAGGATTTTACGCTAAGATAAGGAACGTATGAATTATATATAGGAATACTGGAATACAGGTCGCTAACAATCACAGATGTGGTTCAGATGACCGTCTACTGATA
>JTDE01004488.1:30385-50657 GCA_014338405.1 Paragonimus skrjabini miyazakii | reverse complement strand
CTAGCGACGGCTTCAAATCACTACTTGATTCGTATTTTCTAGAAAACCTCCTATACGAGTAATCTTAGCTTGTTTTGTGATATCTACTGTAATTCCCAAGAGCGGTGCTACACCCTGTTTTCCATGAATGCCTTTCAGATCAACAGACGCCCGCTTGAAATTGAAAAAGAAAAACCGACTGGATCCGGGACCCTTGGGCCTCTGCCTCGAACCCGTGTATCAATCGCTCAATCGCTGAATTGACCTTGAGCGTGTGCACAAATGATACTGGGTTCAATAGCATTTGGGGTTCATAGCGTTTTTAGGAATAGAAAGATCGTTTTCACTAACTGCGAAACCATAGTTTATTGGTCGTTTGACAGCCTTGTCAGCTGACGGCTACGGACCTTTGTTTTAATTTCGACTAATTTCCACTTCCTTAGTTGAACGGTTGTTTTGATCGATGGTCCTTCGGCTTGTTGGTTGTGTTCGCTTTGCATTAGGTATGTTCTTTTTTAGTGTGTAAAATTTTCCCTGTTCTACTGTTACCAAGTATATCATCCCTAATTTCTTCGCACTTTCGTCTAGAGCTATTTGTTTGAGCTGTCGATCGTATTGACTCATTGTAACTAACCCTACCAGCTGATAGCCATCGACTTCTTATTGCCTGTTGTTTTCGTAAAGGCAGTGTCAGACCGCTATGACGTCTTTGAAAGTGGAGGATGCACTGTTCTATCTGGATGAAGTCAAGGAGCGTTTTGCTGGTCAGGAAGCGATATATATGGATTTTCTAGAAGTGATGCGCGAATTCAAAACACAGACGTAAGTATTCTAGTTTGTCTGTATAGGTTTTGGTTAGCATTGGTACGGAAGTTGTCATCCGCCGAGTTCGTGAGCTGTTCGACGGTCACCCTGATTTGATTGAAGGCTTCAACAACTTTATCCCACAAGGTTATCGCATGGACGCGGTATCGTCCCGTGGCTGTGTCACTGCTACTGCAGGATGTCGTGCTTTATCAGGAACTTCAGCAACTGAAAATATTTCTCCAACCAAGACATTCACTACTAACTCAAAATCCGAAAGCACTGACTGGACTGTTCCCGTGTGCGTTGCCTTGAATGTTGCTCGCCAACTTGAGGGTACAACTCGTTCTGGTTTTGGTGCCCCTGTAGTGTCGGGAACTACCTTGTTGTCAGAGTCAGCCACCGTTCGATCTTTTAGCTCGATGGCCCCACCGGAAGCATCTCTAACCATTACTTCACAACCTATCCTGGGGTCGGTGTTCCAGGAGAATCTCGCAAACTCAGCCTTCAGAGGCCCCTGTGGGGTGACACCAAATGCTGGGATCCCGAACGCCCATGTGTATCAGCAGCAACAACAAGCGCAGTCGTTTAATCATGCAGTGCATTACGTGAACAAAATAAAGGTGGGTATCGGTCATTTTGGTAACCGCGAATTTAACCAACTTCAGCATCGCTTTCAAGGGTTCCCTGATGTGTATAAACGCTTCTTGGATATATTACAGTGGTACCAAAAAGAACAGCGGCATTCTGACCCTCTTCGTGGAAAGCAGGCGGAGAAACAAGTGTATCAAGATGTGGCTAAGTTGTTTGATGGACAAGAGGACCTTTTACAAGAGTTCAGCATGTTTTTACCTGAATCTACTGGTGTTACGAATGCTGTAGTAAGTCTCATTTTTCTGTTCATTTCACTTTCTATTTAGACCGAGGCCTTTATTGGCAGGAAGATTTCTGGTCAGCAACAGTCCACTACGGATGCAGCCTCGGAAATGGTTATCTCTGTACCTCAAGTCATAAATCGTGTTTCTGAGGGGATTAACATGGCACTGTCCTGTCGACAGAGACTGGATTCGACTAATGTTAGCGCTCATTTACCAACTCTGGACGCCAAAAAGCTGAAACGTCTGGCACCTGCGGCGAACGCTCAGACATCCCTATTGAACACTTCCCTCAGCGCTACTAAAAAGGCTCGTTCTTCTGTACGGGATGCGAGTGTTGCTGATGTTAACCAGCTAGCTTCTGGTTTGGATATTTCATTGCTCCACAAGGTTTGTATGTCCATACTTTTTATTAGTCGCTCTAGATACGGTTGTTACTCGAGGCTGACAGCGTTGGTGGTGATCGATCTTACCAAACATTTCTGCAAACGTTAAGCCTGTTTAACCGAAATCTCATTACGGCGGATGCGCTTCTGGAATCCACTCGTCCGCTTTTTCCTCGCAACGTTGATGTCTGGAAGCGGTTTTGTGATATGATTTCAGTAAGCTTGTCTGACCTCGACATCTAGTACCTCTTATGTCAGCAGTCTGCATCTAAAGTTCTTCATAAGAATCGAGGGCCGAATGCTACTACCGTTAGACGGTTAAGATATGTTGCCCAGCGGTTAAGCACAGATCATGACAGTCAGTGTTTCGGTATGTACAGTCTTTTTATTTCATGAGTGTGGTCTCGATTGAATTCTGAATCTTCTGCATACTATTTGAATGTCTTCGTTTTCTTGCTTTTACTTAAGCGCTGAAGAATAGTATTGAAACGCCTATGGTTTACCGACTTCGTTGTACTGGAAAATCATCAAACATCTTGTTTAGACCAGACACAGACGTTATTTAAGGGACAATCAGATTTCTACTTGTCTGGTTCATGTTTACACATCGATTGATTACTTGTCTCTTACCTTCACATTGTTCGTCACACTGAGCGCTGTATCAGAATTGTGTCAATCTCGACCCCACCCTGATTTTTCTTTCGAATTTCACCATTAAGTCTTCCTTGTTCCCATTTGTTATTCTCCATATCCCTACTCAAATGTGTGTAGTCTTAGTGCATCATTTCAGCAACTTCCTTCCTGCTGTTCAGTGCTTTAACCTTGAGTGGCGGTTGATGCTGGCACCCTCAAGTTTTGTATTGTGAAATGGCACGATCAGCAGGCCGCGGTTGCTAATGTTGAATTCAGTAAGAGTAAGTTCCGCTATTCGGCGATGACAATCTACGAAACGTTCAACAAACGGAACGTACGTTACACACACTGCCTGTTCAGTGAAGCTCGCACACCGAGTGATCACTGCTTCGGCACCCGATCACGCTGGAATAGTAATAACACTTGGTAGACTGCCTGGAGCGGCAATCCTACCGAGCTATACCTACACATCTAGGACGCAAAAACGTGATACTAACATTGTCATCCGCTCGACTTCACTTGCGGTTGTTCGTCCATAAGGGCGCTTCTCCCTCTGTCTGGTGACGCCGAAACCAGGTCTTGTAAACATACTAGGGGTAAGGTTCGCACTGAGTTGCGAAGCCGGATAGTGTTTGTTCTATCGCATTCCTGCCAATAGTAGGTTGTGCGCAGCCAGACATAATGCATTCATTTATATCTATGGCATAGAACTGTAGTGTTGTTTGTTCATCATATAGATAGGCGCTCCAGCAGTCATTATGTTGTGACCGCAAAAGACGCTTGGTTTACAATGTCGTTTATTGCACGAACTCCCGTACAGGTTATGTTAAACATGGAACCACGAACACGTACACTCATTTGCACAGCCTACATGCAATTACACATATTGGGTAGCAGTACGTTGTTATTCGCCCCGGTGGCGCTTCCCTCATAGCGCGTCGTCTTCCTGGCGTTGATTTTTGCCTTTTAGTTTTTGAGTGTCGCTTGTGAGTAGTGTACTACCCACAAACGAGACTGCCTGTTATACAACAATTATAGCGGCTGAAGCTAATAATGGGTTCTGTGACATTCATCAACTTGGAGTCGACCCAGTGTTCAAACATTATCGTGCCAGCAGGCTACGAGTGCTTTATTTGGACATCTTGCTCCCTGAGGGCTGCGATTGTTTATCTTTTTTGACGTCTGGGCTCAACATAATGACCATAACGAAGGGATGCTGCAAATATGTGCACCTGAAGTGTTGTTTTTCAACACCAGAAGAATTGCATCGTATAAATGCTGTCTCACGCAGCTCAGTAGTAGTGGTAGTAGTAGTAGTAGTGGCATAACTCGATTATATTTTTGTCAGTTACGAATGACAATTCTGTTGAAGACCAGAGTGGACTCGCGTTGTCTTCTCGTTATAATTTGCTTGCAAATGTTCGAATGAGGAGGCAGTTAGGAACGCTTCTCAGGCGATATTGACGAGTAACCTGCCCTGGTCAAGCCAGATGATGAGGTGCTCGTTGACCTACTAGTTTGTGTGCTACCCGCGTGGCTAGCTATGTTTGAGCCAATTCCAATGGACGAACCCCTCCCTCTCCCCAAACTGTCTGCTTATGCCCTTGCTGACTGTAGCGAGAATTCTGTCAGAGCCGCTTTTCGTTCGGATTCACGTTCCCTCCTAGGATAGACACAGCCTCGATATAGTCATTTTAGTCCAAGGTAGATATCGAACTTGACCGACTGGCTAATGCCGAGTCTCGTCTGGATGTCAACTTTGGACTAGTATCACGGCGCTCGGATAATGCTGATCAACGGTCACAGGTCTGCGCTGGGTACAGGTTATTTTTGGTGTGTATCGGCTTCAACTGTCGTGCATCTCGTTTTCATTTAGTGTTTTCTTTCCTCCGACTTGATCCGGTCTCAAATAGACCGTGTTGGTAACGTAACTTCATCCACGACTGTGGATCTTGTCAGAACGCAGGCTCAGAAGCAAATAACGCGCAGGTATACTGTTGCTTCGTTGTTGATTTTACTAAGCGATGATCCTACCGGTCGCACTGGTTGTCTGTCGGAGAACTGATCGTGCATGTGGTGACGCATGCATTCTAAAGTAAGGAAGGGTAGATTTAGCATTTCGAAAGTGATACGGACATCAGGAGACGGTGTACCGCACGGTAGGTCGCCGACCTAGGAAACATTGGAAATATGAAGAATCTAGCGTTGCTAGATGCCAGACGGGAAGTTCGTTATCGCAAGTCACATGGCCATTTGAGAAGGCCATCCGTAGGAAGTTCGGCTGATCGAGAGCGTCAACAAAATGGGAACCGTCTTTGTATCGGGGGATACTAGCAGACTCTTCAGGCTAGTCCACACCACCGCCTCGAGGCGTCCGTTTGCCGATGAACTTATTAACGAAGCTGGGGTTGCACTTGTTTACAGTTAATCAGGAAGTCTGAACGCGGCTTTTGTTGTCTTGCTTCTGCTGCTACCGCTATGTGTCTGATATCATACCGTCTACGGAAACTGAGGTCTGGAATTGTGTCAATTCCCAGACGATGTGAGGCTGCTGGTCCTGAGGACTTGATTGCAGCACTTTTCGGATGTGATGATGGGGCATTTTGCGGGGCTTTAACACGGTTGTTTCAATCAGTATGAACGGCTAAGAACGTCCATCTTAGTTGGAGTCAATCCGTAGTATTTTCCCCAAGGTTTAGATCGAATGGTTGGCAACACTTTTCTACTTAAACTTCATAGTGTACAGTTGGGTTGTCGCTTGCCGATGCACACGTGATCAGTTGTTGCCAAGCTTTTCACCATGTCAGTAAAATTGGTCTCGTTTTGTTTTGGAGTATTTAAAGGTCGTCCAACATCACTATTGATTGAATGAATTAAGAGGAATGATGGCCATTGGGACTCTGTTTCCTTGTTATCACTTGTTAGATTTATCGGGGATGTAAATACGGATCTTGACAGGGTGTGATGAGAGCTCATTTTGCACCCTAGTTGTATGCAAAGTGTAGATGTCTTGCTTTTGTTTGCTTGAATCGGAACAGGGTTTTGGCGTATTAGGTTTCATTCGTTCCCTTCAATTTTGTTTCGAGTATGCTCTGCTTGTCTTCTTATGGCTATTAGACTTAATCAGTAGCGTCAGCCTTCGGTCATGATTGTTTCGAAAGCACATGCAGTTTTTGATGTTATGCAGTCTCCTGTCTGCGCTCTGATCGTGTTTTCGTATTCCGAGGCGTTTCAGTCCACAACTTCTCAAGCTGGCTCAGTTATGACCACCATTGACTGACAGTTGTGAATTCACGGACGCTGTTGTCTAGGTTCGGGAAAGTGTCCATCAGACATTACCTTGTGGTGTATAAACGTTAAGTTAGATGCTTCTGCACTGACCATTTTGTTGGGTCTTTCTTGTGACGTGATCTTTTTGCGATCACATTGTTTCGAGTTGTTTTTCTGCTGGTTTGTGCCTCTATGATCGTCTTGTTTTTTTTGTGATTATGCATTCCCCTATCTTTTGATATTGGTTTTTTTTCTTAAGGATTTAATCGTTTCCTTTAGGTTATCCGCTGTCCTTTAGTTGTTCATTTCTTTCTTCGGTCTGCTGTACTTTGCGTGGCCCTGTAAGATGTGAATTTCTCGGTTGTTGTTTGCTTTCGATATAGTGATTATTTTGTGTTAGTAACACCCAGCCGTGCGTCCGTTTTCTAGGTGTTGAACGACTCGTTTATCAGCTTCTCATCGTTAACCTCCGAAGACTCCCAGTTTGTCTCCTCCAAAAAGAATCAGTATGAAGAACATATGTACCGTGTGGAAGATGAGCGTTACGAAGTTGATATGGTGACTGAGCTCAACCGCGCTGCAATGCAGAATTTGGTGGTGGCAAAACGACGGATGGATCGGATGAGCCAAGAAGAGTTAAGCAGGTTTACTTTAGATGATAATCTCGGCGGTACCTCTGCAATACTTATGCGAAAAGCCATTCACAGGTAAATCATTGCATTGACACCAATGACCCATTTATCATGAACTGTGATCTTTCTGATAGCTACTTAAAACTGCCAGCGGGAAATTGATCATTTGGTATTCTTATCAAGCTGGGGACCCTTTATTTGTACGCATTTCTGCTACAACTTCGATACCGTTCATAATCAACTGCTTCATCACTCCGTGCATTTGTGGTATTCATTTTGATGGCTGTAGTTTTGATTGCTGTGGTTTTACCTCACGACGTTGGCCTGTTTCGTGTTTGCTGATAGAGGATCTTTTAGCATAGAACGTATAGATACAGACACGGCTTGGTGTAAGTTTTATTAGTTACTGAAAATAGGATGGGTGGTGGTATCGACAGCTGAGGGCTGTATAATCCACTTGTGCCTGTAGTAAAGTTGTCTAAATCACTAGTGCAGTATACCACTTCCAGAAAGCAGTTCCGGTTCGTATTTCATTTAGGCTTTATCAGTTTAGTTCACTACATTCGCATTTATTAAAAGTGTCTGCTATATGTCTAGTGTCTTTTGAACAGGTGTTTGGAAGGTGTCTTAGTCCTGGTGACTGAATCATTGTATTACTCTCTAATCAACAGATACTCTGCCGAACTTCCAACCGATAAAGTTTTTGTTTTCTGTTAGTACTGTTGTAAATATACATTGCTGTGTGTGGGCTGAGATGCTGCCAGGACGCCCAGACCATGACCGATTTTCAACCAAAACCCTTGGCTTAAATGCAAGCTGGTCGTCTGTCGCACCGAACGCTACCGATGCTGCAGCTGACTGGCCCATGATGCGGGGTGGACAGATGATCATCTGGCTTAGAGAATTGAAGTCGTCCAACAAGAAGACAGACACTACCGATCGAGTTCGTCTCCCACAGCCGGTGACCTGAAACTTTAGAGGAGATGACGGCTGCTCCGGCCCAGTGGTGTAAATGTTACCGTAGTGTGACCGAGTCGTCCGTGAAATGGGTGCACTCAATGATGCGGGACAGTGGGAACGGTAGAGAAGCTATCCTGCTGATGACGCCTTACCTTCACTTATAGCTCGGTTGTCTGTTTGCAATATGTAGGCACCGTGTTGTTGAATGTTTGATTGTAGACAGTTGTCTACTAATTAAGTCCCTTTCCTTTTGCTTTTTTCTTCTTGGTTAGATCTTATTTCTTGATGGCGGCTAGACATTATCGAGAATAAGTTATGTTACTGTCTTTGGTGATGTCGATGATTGTGTTATCCTTTACCATGGGCTGACGTTTCGTCGCACGTACGCTAAACGCACTTTCGTAACAGATCCGGTGTGTTTACGCAAAGCCGAGTGACTTGGTGGGTCAGTCTCGACGGAAAAAACTGGCACTTAATGTGTTGCCCACGCGACCGAGGGTAGCACAAGTGAGTACTTACTGTGTTTATGTCATGGAAGACCAGGTCACGCAATGGAGCAGTCAAATACAAGCGCCGAGACTGAAAATCAGACAAACTGGTATGCCTTCAGTTTGCAGAATTTAAAAGTGAATCTTCCCATCAAAATAGTCAAGTTTTTGGGAAAATGACCCTCTCCTGACAGCTACTCTGTTAGATCTCAATTTTACCTTTGTCGATGAAGATGCACATGCGTTATGCGTGTGGGTCACTGTTTGCAGTTCATTCATATTGAATGCATGACTACCATTTCTTCGCCTGTTTTAAGAATTGACTTCGCGGAGGTTAATGTTACTGGGCTCTTCCCTTCGAAGCGGTAATTAAATATTCACCTGCTCATGGTCCCTGGAATGGCATGCGTTGGTTTTTGTAGCGCATCCAAGTGTCGTACCCAACGGTGACGTCGCGGAGAGCTGTGCCCTGCTGTTGTTTGTAGGTGAACTTCATGGAGTGGGAATGGCCTGAATGGTAGCCCTTGTAAGAACTGAATCACTGACGACGAACTCATATCAAAATAAGCTGCTGTTTGTCTCGTGGCGTTTTCACTGAAATCACCACATCGAAGTTTGTCCTCAGCCTACGTGGAGGATACTACATGTGAAAGACCGTTGGAATTTGACGGATTTAATATGGTACTATAGGGAAACGAACGCATCTGCCGAACTTTTTTGGTCGATCTCTTCTCGAGAGTCTTCGAGAGTGCCTTCTTGAATATATCCATCAAACACTCCACCTGGTCAATGAACTGTAAACTATAGAACGGTAACTACGTTAGACGTTGTTCTGGCTAACGAACTTGTCACATTGATCAAAGATAAACCGTGTTTCGTGTCAATCGTTCCTGAGAAGCCGTTTCCGCCGCAGGTCCACTGAAAAAAGCTGACAATGGATGTAGTTGTGTAAGCTATCGGGGCGATCTCTGGCTATTTGGAATATGCATCCGCCGCGAGTTTGTGCGTCGTGTTCTCGAGTGGGTCTTGCGAAGTCGACATGTTAACCCGACCAGGGTTGCTCAGATGGATTCCACGGCCTGGGCCCGACTCGAAGCGGATTCTGACGGCTTAGTGACATCGACTACATTGCTGGGCCATATGCTCAATCTGGTTGCCTATCTTACGCCAATGAACAGCTTCAGCCAATAGTCTACATGCGTTCAGCCCCTGGGATTCCTGAATGAAATCGAGAACAAGCTGACGAAAGGTGGCTTACACGCTGACACAGGCAGAAGTCGATAACTGAAGAAAAAACCGCGTCATAGACAGCTTGTGGGGTTGACATTTCAGAGGTTTGGGGCGGAAGTAATTTTTTATTGGAGCATCGGGTCGCCTATCCTGTCGCATTAGATGCCTGCTGGTGAAGTTGGGCTCGTTTACATGGCATCCGAAAGTGTCGCGTACGGTGGCGTTTGCCAGTATCTTTAGCAAGACATTCATTGATTGCCGATGTATCAAGGGATGGCATAAGCGTGATCAAAATCCTCATTTCCGCCTTAGTAGATTTCGACGTCAGTGTTTACTAGGGTGGTTGTCCAGCGTTATCGCCGGCTGTCAGTACACCGGAATGCTTTAATTTGAGCCAAATATAAGAGTGAACTGATTGTTGTGTACTTTTGTGCAGAAGAAACGCGTTGCCAGAAATGAAAATTCAAGTGTTTTTGGCACACGGCAAATTTTCTAACTGATTACTCTCTTATGGAAGAAATGCTTTCTCCAGAGTATGTTGCCATCACCTCACCGCTTTGTATGGAGCCTAAACAGACATACTACGGCTCGAAGTAGAGGTGTTACACGTTCTCCTTTAAACAGTGGTAAGCAACTTACAGCGAGTGCAAGTTCCGCCCACTAACCTCCGCTCCTCAGGTACCGTTCAACTGCACAGAGTTTGCCTCGTCTAACTTGTGTTTACGAGGCGCTTCGATCGATTCCAATTAAAAATCCATAGGACTCAAATCGGGAGATCACGATGGCCCACTCTATCCGATACACATATTTGAAAAGATGTTCAGCCACGCTTGTGCAGATCCTGCGAGGTATGAAGATGCTCCATCCTCTTGAAGGCATGTGCGACTACGCTTCAGAAGACCTAATGTTTTCACACATTGCAGTAGTAAGCCGGATACTAGTTGTAAATAAGCATTCACTGTACTCTCAAAAAAGCATGGGACTGGACGTTGTGTCGTGCTTTTCAAATCTTACCTCCTCTTGATTGGCCTTAGCTACCCTAGGGGCACCTCTGTCATCTGCGTGACATCTGTCCTTCGATAAAGGATATGATGTGCCACACGACTGAGCGCACGATACTTCTCTGCAGTTGCGAAACCTGGTCACTCTATGTAGATGTTCCTAGGTCATCTGTTCTTCATTGTTTTTGAAGAGGTTGGTATCGTTTAATGGGCAGTAATGAACAGCTACATGTACTCTACGCACTGCTATTTCGCCCCATCGATTAATGTAACTTGGACATATCTTGCGCATACTTCTCTGTCGCCTTATATCGTTCTTTGTGTTCAACCTCTGAATTTGGCCGGAAGATACATAACACAGTAGGCAACCTGTGACTCGACGCAAGTGTATGAAGAAATTAACACTGAGATTAACCCCCGTCAAGTCTACCATGTTTCAATACCGGGGCCCAAATGTTGTATCATTGACCTACTATGCTGAATTATTTGGCCTCAACCCCAACCAGTGGTGAGTGTCCTGCTTGTTTTCACAGCCGTCTTCAATCGTCATATACTTTCCAGATAAATTGTGAAAAAAAGAATGATCCCGACGCCATCAGCATTTTCAGCTTTGACTAGTGCCCTCTCACGTTGTGAAACTACTCAGTTTCATGCGGTGCAGAACTGACAGTTTCCTTCCTCCTATAACTGTATGTATTGTTCCAATTTTTATTCCTTTTGCCAGCCATGCCTATCGTATGCCCTAGGCTTGGCATGTAGTTCGTCTTCTTGTTTAAGTACTATGTCGGGCTTTTAAGATTGAACTCAATGGTGCAGCCGTTCTAGTGAACCGTGGATATTTTGTGATCATTAAACTTCATTTTTCCTATTCAATTCGCTACGTGGGTAAAACACTGCACTATACGAATGTGTTTAGTCTCGCTGGTCGACGATAACGAGAAATGGCTGGCGCACGAACATACAAATCACGAACACGTAGCACAGAGCGTAACGATACCCTAAAACCCCAGAAGAACACAGAAGACCTTGGCCTTCAGTGGAGAATATATTTGCTCTTGAACCAAAAGCAACATAGCAGATCAGCGTTTGCGTATATATAATCTTTGAATAGCCTTGAAGAATCCCACCTGAATTGATGCATTAACAGTGGGATGGGCCAATCGGATGCGGAGGAGAAGCGTGCGCCAAAATAAGGTTTTAGCACGTTATAGCGCGAAGAAATAAATTTAAAATTAAATTATTTTCGAAGATATCTCGGAAAATGAATTATTTTTAGAGAAAATAGTCTTTCCTCAACACAATTTGCTGTGCTCCGTTAATGTTTAAATGCGTTGTGAATGATGACTTAGGTCCTAACGGATTTCGCTTAGTGCAATTCCTTGTTGAAGCCTGTTCGCGTAAAATACAGGTCGTTTTACAACTCTGAATTTATGTTCTACCGGTCGTGGCTTTATGTGGTAACCTGTTTGTCTAAACCTTAAGATCCGCATTAACATTGACGACAATATACTTATGTGGTGGTTATCTTGCGAGCGCTTGCCTTTTCTTCATGGCATTGATCCGTTATTTTTCTTACCATTGTCAAGACATCCTTCTCTGATGATATTGTCGGTTGCTTTCCAAACACGTCTTTCTTAGACAGTCTCGTTGGAGTCATAGTTGTAACCCCCTCATCCACTGCAGCCGCTCCAACCGCTAGTGTAAGAACAAACCGTACGAGATTATTACCACTGTTATAATCAGCGTCCCAATATATTGAAAACCCTGAAGACCAAAATGTCCCGTTTAATCGGGGCGAGGGGATGTAACACTTGAGGTCGATTATCTGATATGTTTTCATATGTATATGTATGCAGTCAGAGGTCACTGTCTGACGGCAGTCTGTCGGTTGTAGCAGACCGCCAGTCAACATTTTTTTACATAGTCCAACCGTCTAAGTTTATGGGAACCTAAACACTGAACAAAGGAACTTGTTTGACATTTATCGTCAAATATGCATGCTTGCCAACCTCTTCCTTGCTCACGCATGCAGTCCATCCGTGTATGCAAATGTGTTCTGCTGTCGCCAATGATATCCATGTATCGCAAGCAAAAACGGTTTTTGAAGGGTAATTTTGGTTCAACCCTTCTGGTAATCTTTCTTAGAGATGGTGGCCATCTGTTGGTACTATGATTAATATAAGTTCTCTAAATGGTATTGGAATCTGAGGACACACCATGTTTATTTTGTTCAGGAAACATTTTATTTTGGGACCTACAACCGTCCCCACACAAGTGTGTCATTTTCAGAGGTCTCCAAAAGTGGGTTCGAGAATAACTAATGAATTTCTCAGTCAACAACACGTTCGAAAGTTTTTATGCATTGTAGCTCTGAAGGCCATCTTACGTTTCAAATTAGCCTCTGCTTTCGACGGGCTTTTTCGATATATTTCTTCAAACATTTTGTTCCGCTGGAATCTTTTCCAGTTACGTCGATTTTGAGACTAGTCAGAATTCTGTGATGGTATTTTTATTCCTTTTTCCATGAGTGACAGTGCAGCGCATGCGATAAAGAAATCTACAACTTTTTCCCAATGCACAATTGTTGGGCGTATTCGACAGCATAATTCACCCCTGCGCTATGAGTCGGTCACACCGGTCTTGTTGAGCGTGTGCGTCTTCACATGCTTTTCGAGGATGGTACTAACCCTAGCTGTGCCCTCGTTATTGGTCATTCTTTAAATTTTACGCTTTCATCTACCTTAATAGGATATTTTCAGTCTGCATTAATAATGCTGACGTGTCATTCACTGGAGTTGCGTAGGCGAAGTACTATCGGGTTGTTTGCCGTACTTATTGTGCATAACACCCATGTGACCCATCCCACTCACAACTATGCACTTGCAGTCGATTTGCGTGTTTTATTCCTCTGTTATTGCCTTTACCAGTTAATTCGCACAATGTAGACTTTCCTTGTGAGCAGCGCAACGATTCGCCGTTACTTGTTCTAAAATGCGTTAGTCACACGATCATGATTCGCACTCCCTCCGTTATATCGGCAGCGTTATATTGTGTGGCTGTTGGCACAACTGTCATCAATCACTGCATGTTCATACTTAGTAGTATTGAAAATTCGCTCACGCCAATAAATCCAATGCACTAGCGCGTACCAGTCGCACTCAACTTTGTCCGGGGCAAACACAAACAAACGAGAATCATGGGATAATGACAGCTACTAAGGCGAAATTAATAGACGAAAACACATTCGAATTAGTAAATAAGGAATAGATTTGATGTCTCAGTTGTCATGTGATGCTGGCTCCCATCTTCGCTTATCTGGGACTCTCCCACATGTGCCTAAGAATCCTCTTAATATTCAGCTCACATGTGACACGATAGCTAAGTGTCCTGTGTGAAGATTGACTTCCGGTTTTTCGGATCACTCGTTGACCACTTCGTGTCGGACAATAGCCAAAAGGCTTTTCAAGGTAGCCGAGACATGATTCACCGATCATAGTTTCACTGTTAGTTTTGCACTGCGCTTGTCGATGGCGTTGAATGAATACCAGTATTAACGTAATGTCTTCTAATCCACAACATGGAGTCTTGTCTTCTTCCTGGTCTGTAATTCAGTAAATGTACACTCATAGGTTGCCGGAAAGTGTCATTACAGATTTGCAGGTATTTGAAGGGAGCAGAGGTATCCAAAGGTGTTAGACCCAGTGTATGTGAAATATTCAGTCTGTTTTGCTTATACGTGGGTGTATCTAACGGTTTTTTTTTAATTTTCCGCTCCTGTAATTCTGCACACATGAGTTTATTCCACGGTTTTTGCGGTCAACTGCTATATTTCTCTCACCAATTTTCATTCAGAGTGTATGGGGACAAAGCAGGTGATGTGATCTATGGACTCAAAAATTGTCCAAGTAAAGTTGTCCCTGTAGTAATACAACGGATGCGCCAGAAAGATTCTGAATGGCGTGAGGCGATTCGCACTTACCAGCGTTCATGGGAGGAGCAAGATGCTCGAAATTACCTCCGATCGTTGGATCATCAGGGCGCGTCTTTTAAGCAGCGAGATGCCCCACTTATCCGAAGCAAAACAATGGTCAGTCAAATAGATGCTATTGCCCGTGATGACCGAGTGAGTTCTAGGTGTCCAGTTCGTTTCACCTGCAACGCATTGTTGGTATTTTTGTTATTTTAGTGGGCATGTGTTAGTAGTTTAAAATTCGGCATGCTATTTGGTGAATGCTGTCCAAACGATCTATCATGCTTCAGGCTGGTTCGTGTGTTTGTATTTTATGACGCCTTTCTCCGATAATCGATTTCATCCGTTTTTCATGAGAGACGATTCCACTGCGAATTCTTTGACTAACTCCATTCTGAGGAAAACTTCACCGTACCTTCAATATACACACCCTGCTGATTTTCCCCGGCGCTTTATAGGCCATTGAACACATAGAATGTCTCCTTAATCAACGGTCCTCTTAAACGCAAATTTTGTCATTTTAGAAGGCATTCATTAGTGGTACAATACTCCTAGGGTGTAACACACTGGCTTTTGACAACCCTTGAAATCACCAGATGTCCTCAGCCAATTTTGTCTGTTAGTTCGAGTAGTTAATTCGTAGTTTTTGTAGTTTATGGCATAGTCGGTTCTATCAGAAAGCTTGATTTGTTGCAGGCTGCCGAAATTCGATTTAATGTCTAGTGGATTGTTTCCTTTTACCGTATTTAGGAGGTCAGTTGATAGTAAAGATATCAAAGAATCGGATTATATATCTGTCTCGAAGCAGTCAAAGGGACTAGCTAACTGAACGGAGCATTCCGACGAATAGTTCGGCTTGACCCGTGCGTCTGCTTTTGTTGTCTCTGCGTATTTTTGACTCGAGACCACCATCTCAAAATAATGGTTGTGATTTTAAAGCTCTCAAGCGTTTGGAAACTGCTGATAATTTTGACCTGATGCTGCAGGCAGTGAGACAGTAGCTTTAGCTCCTATGTTTCAGTATATGTGAACAACCGAGCACATTCCTCCTAACCAAGGCAAGCCTCTTGTAGCCGCCATACCTGACTGGTTAAATGGGACGTTTATAGAAATTACCGGGGAATCGTCAGTTATGATATTGCTGTGTTTCCGACATCCTTAGAAAGAAAGGAAGTCTAGTCCAGAAGCCACTTCTGATGGTGAACTTTCTGAAACGCGTTAGCTGACAATTCGGACCACGTCGTCTATGTGATCCGGTTGAAATCTGCTAAACTGTTCCCCAAGATACCCGGCTTACTCGTCAAACCAACGCGGCTGGCTGCTAATAAGTGAATAACCTTTTTCAAATATGGTCTCTCTTACTCCGACTTGACTGGTAACACAATGACGAATCGGGGAAAACAGCATTTTACTATTCTTAGATTAAAAAGGGTTCGTTGTATCCCTTTTGATCATGTGATGCTCACGTTTTTTCGCGTGTGCTTTTAGTCAACTTAGGTTTGAATACCCAACGGTCGTTGTCATATGAGGAGCTAGGGGAAATCGAGCGACGGCTGTTCATTAGGTTCGGCTGCGTAACGAGTCCAGTTGTACCGCGATTGCATAGCTCCTACATCTTGACGTTAGGTTTTCATAGCTGCCGATTTACACGTCATTGAGTGCGGACGTTAAAAGTGCTGATGTCTACCAGTCTTGGATTTGAAAACCTGTACGTCCACGGAAAAGACTAGTACCATGTTTCACTGCCAAGTGCAGACGACGGATCGATGTCGGTGGAACGGTTGGTTAACGTTAAATAGCCGAAGTGCCACCCGTACATCAGCTCGTCCAAGTATCAACAGTTGGAGACGTCAGTGAAGATAGTAGTTTTATATACAGTGCCATATTAAAATACTTGTAACAATCCTCAACTGTGGTTCCCCGTTAAAACTTCAGCTGTGTTTCAGGTAAATTCGTGGGTAATCTGTTGGGCTGACGGTATGCTTCTTTTGTCAAGTAGGGTGAGAGTTTATGGGTAATCGTTTTAGATGTTCATTATTTCTAGTGGTTTGCCAGGATTGTCCAATCTCTTCCTTCCTGTCACATTCTATCATTATCACGTTCAGAAGCACGCTTGCTTATTCCAATGAATGGGCTTGTTTTTTCGGACATTACGTCGATCGACATAGTTTATTCTTTGCTTCTTTTTCGAATGATGCTGAGCGTGATAAATGACCGGGTTTGTCCGTATGGAATGTTCTTCACACCTTCAGGGTGCTGTTGTATGGTTAGGACATGCTCGCTCCCACGTTTTGTCCTCTGTAATTGCACGCCGTTTCACATACTTAGATTGCGGCATCTTGTCAGTGTGTGCTGTTGCAGGTGGGGTATTGGTGATAATAACTACCCGCGTCATCTGTTGTATGCACTTGTAGCTTGAAATGAGAGGGTATTATGCCCACGTGTGTTTCATCTTGCTCTTTTGTTTGATTGACCATGAGGAGAACGTGGCCGTTCGCCGGCATGTAGTTCAGAACGTTGGGGATACGCGATCTGTATGTCATAATTACGTTGTATAGTCTGCGATAGTTGAGTCGCATTACGCATGACAGTTGAAAGTTTACCGCTTAGGCCTTATGTATCTCATTGTTACTCAAATCGTTCGTTAGAAACACCATCCGAGATGGTGACGCGCCTAAGTCCATAGTTTGCTTGCATTCACTTGTATCTTCCGTTTGACATTTTTTCTGTTTAATTATTTTCTTTAAGGATATTCCACGTCACTATCGTGGTGATCGGCGACTCGAGCGATCGGGCTCATAGCCGTTCTGAATGAATAACTGGATTAAAGAATTAAACTGACTTTTAGGATAACAATGGCTTTGCAGTTCTTCATGCCTTTTTCACTGTTAAACCGTGAGCATACATTATTGAAGAGCAGCTGGATGAGGATGACTGGTTTAGATTTGTACTCTTCGGTAACTGTTAAAAACAACCGTTTAACTGTGATCCGTGACTTGTCGCTTTTTCGTTACATTTGGATACCTGGGCAATGAATACCTGTGTCTAACTATTTTGATCTCAAGTTAATCTTCATTTCCCGTTCTTTTCGATGTCTACTAGCGGTCAAAACTCAGCGTTAATAATCGGTATATCGCTTATGGTTATCTTTCTCACTCGTACGTTCTGTATCGATTCGCTTTGATGACATGTTCGGACTTAGCTTGCTTCGCATGAATGTTCTCCTCTGCTTGGAATGCATCCTGTTTTGACCTGTTGGGTGATAAGAGGTGGTGTTACTGGTTAACGGGTTTGTGTACATGAACTATGGCCTCCCGTTGGCGATTGCCAAGAAAAAATCGCATCGTGACCTTTGTAAGTTGGTCAAGGACAGAGGCACACTTGTATCGATAGGGGAACAGCATTTTTTGCAGGGCAATTACGATTTGATAAGTCATTCAGTGTATTTCGGGTTACCTTCAGAAAATGGAAAAATACCGTTTTGTTACTGTAACTGCAATTTGCCCACATCCTCTTTCAGCCTTGGCATGTTCCAGCTGATCCCATTGGAGCAATGATATCTGCATCCTTAACGCAACATTGCCTCATCACGCGAACGGATTTAAAGACGCCAGGCACTTTCGGATCTGCTCTCATAAATGTAAACGAAGGTTACAGGGACCCTGGGGCCCCTCATCTCTCTCTTGTTTATCCGTCTCCAGCAGTCCGAAATCTTTTACTGGAAGATGCCGCGTCGCTAATCATACATCATGTTAAACGACAGACAAATACCAGCAAGGAAGATAAACGGACAATGAAATTTCTGGTAAGCTATTTTTGTATTATTGTTATCTTCTTTCATATGATTTTCCGTTAAGTGGTTGCTTCCGACATTGTAAACGCAGGTTTTACCTATTGTTGTTCACTAAATTTACATTCGTTCGAACGCGGCATTTTCTCCAGATATTTTCCGTCCACAGTTAATTCGTCCAATCACACTACTATTTTGTAACAGTCTTCTGTGGCTTAACTCATAAGTCATCGCAAATTTACGTTGGTCGTAGAATTCCTTCCCCCTAGATAAATTCCCTTCTCCACGAAATTCCGCCTCGCTGGAGAAACCATTTCTGTCCCCTGTCATAAAGTTTCTGTTGTATTGTCTAACCATTTAGAGAACACTGTTTAGTTCTGACCGTGGACAACTGTTCCAGCAGTAATTTGGTTCGATTGTTCCCTTTTGAGAGACCACAGCGCTTATTAGTATATTGATTATTTCTCAATATTTTTGATCCAGTCTACGCGAGGCAGCGGACCTATTCATCCTGCATACATCCCAGGTCGTCCCACACCGTTGGTATCATTTTCTCATCGGTTTTACATGAATAGGTGTTAATTATCTCATTGTTACAGTTCGAACCAGAGGTTGGCGGTTGTTCGCCAGCGTCCTTTGATCACCATCCTGTCAACTTACCCGTACCCTGGAGGTATGCGGCACTTTATATTTCATTTACCGGATGTGATTCATAATAACTTGATAAAGCATTAGTAGTCTTGACACAATGGTGGTTTTTGTATTTAAAGTGTTATTCGGACACTGTTTTGTGATTTAAAATGTCCTCTTCGCGCCATAATGTGCGAAAACCCTATTTTCGCGTACGTCCTCTTTTTTTCTGATTGACCCATTCCATTTTCATTGCATCAACTTAGCTGAGATTCTCCAAGGCTAATCAAGTCTATATATGCAGACGCTGGTCTGCGGTGTCACCTGTAGTTTGGAAGTAAATATATTCTTGGTTGAAGGTTGAGATCTTTCGTGTTCTTCTGAGGCTTTGTATGTCATGTTCCGTACTGCGTGTTTTCGACTCTTATGTCGTGTGTTATTGCGATAACCATTTCTAGTTTTCTTTCACTGCACAGGTCGCAACGAATGATCATAAATAGCCACTTCACTTAGATTACGCGCACCCTACGCTAAGTGGCGCGTTATTGTGACCTTGGGACTAAAACGCTACATACTCCACAAACTGTTGCAAACGTTAAGGTTTATTGCATTTGACACACGGAATTAAATTGACGCGGTCAAACGTCGATGTAAACTCACCAATCTTGCTTGAACAAATTTAAAGACACCACCACATTTACTAAGCTTTTTGATGTAGTTTATATAGTGTTGTGTATATTTAGCAAAATCAGTTTTCAAGACTTCGAGAATTTCGTACAATTCCACATAGTTTGCTCAACTGTTTTGAGACATCCAAACTGTACCTTGACGCGGTGTGCCGGCTTGCTCATCTTAATGACCTATTGGGCTAAACTGGACGGTGTGGCCACCACACGGATAGAGTCACTGATGCCAGGCAGGCCAATAGGTAGCGGTCTGACAAACCAGTCTCTCGGTCCTCCAGGTTGAGGGTTGGAAGAAGGTTGACATCTTTTTCCGAAAAATGTTCCAGTTCTGGTGTACTGCCACTCTCCCACTGCCTTGCGGTATTGGCTTTCGAGCTAAAGGCTTTGGTTGAGAACCCTAATCGTTCTCCTGTCTAGGTCTGGGCGCTCTGGCAGTATCTCAGCCCACACACAACCTAGAATAGTCACAACACCAGTAATTCCATACTGCATCGGCCGTCTCGCAGTACAAACCGGGTCACCCTATTTGCTGCATACAGCAAGGTTATTGGATCGTCCCTTAATACGAGCTCAATCGTTTGCCACCAGAACCGAGAAGGAGAATACGGGCGCGGCAACAGCGTTTATTGAAAAAAACCGAGGCGAGTCGATTAGGCCACAGAGGCTCTACATTTATAGGTCCAACAGAGGGGTGGGGGGACATTTGAAAATGCACTCGTGGGAACATCTTCACGTGATGTGCAGGGGTTCGATCGCGCAGCTGCAATCCAATTGAGCTTACTGGACTGAGTGAGTTAAAATCACATACCAATTAACTCGAAGCCGGATCGATCGCCTTTGCTGCTTCGTTAGGAGATGCGTCTCCTAACAAAGGTGGATAGGCAAAAACATGCTACTGCTGGCCCCTCCTCCACTGTCCTATCAAATTTAGTTATCAG
>JTDE01004488.1:13113-28079 GCA_014338405.1 Paragonimus skrjabini miyazakii | reverse complement strand
CAAACAGGGTTTGTTTCTTCATGGTTGTGTGGCAGTTACGCATCAGTGTGAACCACTGATGTATTGCTTTCTTTGGTGATGTGGTTCTGACTGACGGGATCAGTTCCACAAACCAGTTTTCGGTTCTGTTACGACAGCTTAGTACGCGAAGGAATTTCATTTGTCATCAGCAACCGTGCATTTTTTATATAGAAAAACTGAAATGCTGGAATACTAACTCCATTTCGTTCAAGGCGAAGTTTGCATTGTGCCAGCGGTCGTATGCAGTTTTTGTCCTGTACACAGTCATTAAATGGATTATGTTGACCATTCGAAAAGGACCACTATTTGGAAAGCTGCCACTTAGTTAATCCCTTCGAACCTTTCGAAAGAGGGGCATTTTACAACCCTACTGTTACTAATTCTTCTAAATATATCGTCCTAATGGCCTTTTTGCTCTTGTTTTTCAACTATATTTTGACAATTCCTACTACGTTTAGTTGTTTTCGCTCGTATCTTGGAAATTCCACTGTGCTCTATCCTACTTAGATGCGGACCGTCGTCCAAGACTTTTTTATGGCTGAGAGGTTCCCCATGTCGGATGACGAAGAAGATGACGACGATGAAGATTTCGACCATAAAGAGGAACGATATGAAACGTCCGACGAATTGGTCAATGGTGAGGAAGGGGGAAGAACCAGAGCTAGCCGGTCATCTCGTATGAGACGCCTCAAGGAGACCAAAAAAATGGAAAGCGTTGAATTATTGAATCCCCGTACCATTTCAAATGATGTGCCCATCGGAGACAAACCTCATGATTCATACGCTTTCGGAAGTGATTCAAGAAAGACCCCTGCTCAGTTGAATTGCGAGTTCGAATGCTCCGGTGTCGCAGCTGGTTCGGAAAGAACTAACTGTAGTGAGTTTACCAGGACCTCTGGGACGGATGATGGTCATTCTCCAACACATGGCCCACGGCAGGTGGATGTGCCTCATTCCACTACATTCCCCAGAGAAGAGCATTACACCCTACTGTATGGCAATAATCACTGGTAAGTTTCGTTGATATTTCTGCTTTATTTTTCAGGTTTAAAAGTCGATTGATATTTTTCGCCGTTGCAGTACTACCTTTCGATCGATATTACTTCAACGCATTTAGGCTACGTACACGTCTTTTAGATGTCAGCTGATTCCCGAGGGATATTATCGACGGTACACCATCAACATCATAACAGCCATGAGCCTGACCGAAAGGTACTGTGGGTCGGGCGGCCGCTCATCTCAACAGTGACGTGAAATATCCTAGAAGAAAACGTTACTATGAAGGTTGAAAATTATTAAAGGAAGACTAAGAGGAAGAACTAGAAATGGTATGGATACAAGTACGCCATTGACTGCGACACATTGCCGTCTCGGATAGTGTCTCCAACCTGCGGTTTGAGTGATCGCGAGGACCCCATCCAGGCAGACGACATCTACCCACTGCTCAATGGAGCAGTCAAGGTCTTCATATTTTGTGACCACGTTGTTGGTTGTCCACCACGCGATTTTACCCAACTATTGATGGCCTCAGTATATAATGCCCGGTACGGTAAACGATTGGATGACATACGGAGTACGTGACCCAACCATCGCAAGCTGTGTACCGTGATTAATTGACCAATTGGTCGCGCATCCCGAGCGTTTCGGAACACGCGCCGGCGAACGACCACATTGCTCATGCGATCAATCCACTTAATATGGACCAATTGGCAGGGACAGCGGTGATCAAACACAGCAAGCCTGTTGATATCTCCTTTGTGAACAGGTCACGTTTCCGAACCATAAAGTAAAATGGAACGCACGCAGGCATTGTATACCCTTCCTTTCAGCGACAACAGGATGTCTTTTCGACGCCACAGATGACGCAGTTTGGCAAAGACAACTCGTGCCTTTGCTATCCTCGCTGATATCTCATCAGCAATATTACAGGCTGACGAGATAGTGCTACCCAAGTATGTGAAACTGTCCACAGTCTCAAGCGGATTACCTGCAATGAAGAAAGTAGGAGTTGAAGTGCCCCAGTCTTAAAGCAACACTTTACACTTTGAAGGTGCAAAGCGCATTCCATACAAACCAGCTCGGTCGCTCAACCTGTCCAGCTTGGTCTGCATGTCTTCGGCAGAGGGGCTAAGTAAGACAATGTCGTCCGCATACTCCAGATCGGTCAACCTAGCGCCAGGAAGAAGCTCAGCACTAAGCCCACTGTATTCCCGACGGTACACGAGATGGTAATCTAATGAATAAACAAAAACATAAGGTGTAAGTGACAATTTTACGGATACAGACACGTCGTTGATTGCAATACAAGACTGCTGAAAAGCCATGTGAATAACAGCGGCAATCGGTATCCTTCAGTTCCGTTTAGCGGAGTGATCAACATTGTGGTAATCCGTGAGCATGTAATCGCTTAGTCTCTGTCATATCTCTAACCGTGAAAAGCCGCACTGAATTATGTGCTTCATCGGCACACACAAAACGTAATCTGACAGTTTCTGGCTGCGGATTCAATTCCTTAATTATCGGTTGCGATCTTGAAGATTTTTCAATTTCATGTCTGCGAACTGGCGTTGCTCAGACCATCAGTCCACTCGTTACAGGCTAGTCAGCAGAAGCGGCGGTGGCCAAGTACGGAGTTTACGTGTCTGTTCCTCGCAGATGGATCGAGTGTCCAATCTGCAGATTGAGACCAAACGTATGTAGTGTAGACCCACCTTCTAATCTATGATCGAACATATTTGTTAAATAAAAGATGATTCCAGAACGTTTCAAGTGTGTTCATCTTTTTTACCTTCATATTTCATGACCACATTAATACTTGATCACCGCACGGTTTTATCCAGCTGTTGGTGGTTTCAGTATTTAATGCAAGTAGTTGACCAATTGATCGCGTATACCGAGCGTTTCGGAATACGCGCCGGCGAACGGCCGTGTTACTCACGCAATCAGTCTACTTGATGTGGGTCAATTGGTGGAGACAGCGATGGTCAAACACAGCAAGTCTGTTGGCATCTTCGCTACAAAAAGGTCACTTGTTCGAGCCATAAACCAAAACAGAACGTACACAAGCATTGCATATCCTTAATTTCCGCGACAACCGAAGGTCTTTTCGACGCCACAGGTGACGCAGGTTGGTAACGGCAACTCAACAGCGAGCTCATTGCATTCTCTTGACCCAGAATCAGTGACTGATGACCTTAAGTGTGTTTGCATCTAATCGGGCATAGTTGCATGGATTTTGCCGTAGTTTGACCGAGTTATTTTTGAAGTTGGTGCACTTAATGTTGCGGGAAGTGGGAGCCTTAAAGAAGCTGTCTTGCTGATGACGCCCTACTTTTAATTTGCGGCTCGGCTGTTTATTTTTAAGGTGCGGCCACCATGACGCCGATTGTCTGAGTCCAAATAATTTTTCTAATGTTTAGGCTCTCCTTTTCTTTTTTTCTTTTAATGAGAGTCTGCGCTTTTCTTCTGGGGTGTTTGACAGCTGAGCAGCCGCACGAATCGTTGATGTTTTGCTGTCTGATGATGACATTTAGTAATTTAGTTACTTCCACCGACACGCTTAATTAATCGATCAGTGTGTAATCAATGCGGAATAGTTTTACAGATATGTACGTTGAATCTCAGTCTTCGTTACGGATTTTTAATTCATCGGGTTCCGGTTTTCGTTACAGGTACGCCTTCCTCCGGTTGCATCATTTATTACTTTGTCGACTTCATCTCTTTCGTTCGCGGAGTACGGAACTCTCCATACAAGCTACCATTGAAAAAAATTCAACCCCGATACAAGCTGCTGAAGTTTTACGTTTGAAGCGCCATGGTTTGTTGTCTTTTGTTTCTGTTTCACTTCAACGTTGTTTTTGAAATCGGCGAATGAAGCCCAAAATTAGCATTTTAATATTGTATGTTTATATTGTGAGATTTACACGTGAATTCGGACCATTTCATAGTGTGGGTTATCTGCTGAGGTAATTTTAATAATAATGGTATATTTCTCAACGCATCTTTTGATACTGTTCGAGTTAGTATTTGCTTGAAAGTTGGTGAATCATGATTTAAAATTCATTTCGTTCTGTTGCAGAGTTTTCTCTTTATATTTCAGGCGAGATGGATCCTTCTGATTATTATGGCAGTGCACTCAACTTGGTGAAAGATCTGCTTGATGGCGGGGAAGATGTGAACAGATACGAAGATCGACTGCGAAATATGTTCGGTATTTATGCTTATCCGTGGTTCACTTTGGACAGATTGGTGATAAATATTGTGCGCCAATTGCATGCCTTGACCAGTGGTGATGAACTAAGTAGCCGACTCACTGCACTGCATCGCACTTGGACTTATGGGTCCAATTTGGAGACATCTTGTAACAGTCCGTTGGTATATCGGCACAACCATCCTTCGCTGCAGGTTTCGGCTATATCGCAGTTCAAGTAGGTTTTATTTTCGTCTTCTGGTTGGTAAATTACAGCTAACGAAACTAATTTTGCAAGTGACATTTTTTACACCATGTGATGAAGTTTATGCGGGTTATGTACGTGATATGTTGCTGTATTCATTGTTGCCCGTTTGAATGCAGAGCTTTCTTGTGGGTCTTGTTTGTGCGACTGGATACGTATGACGTACACACCCGAAGGTTTTTCCTGCTAAATTCTTTCATATTGTCTGGATGCAGTGTTGTTCTTTTCGAGATGCTTGTTGCTAGGTCTGGAAGAGGCTTGGGGTGCATTTAATCTATGTTGAGCGGCCTGAAGGAAGGGCATTCGGTAGATGCTTCAATTCCAGAAGTTTCCCAATATAAGCGTTATGAATTATAAAGTTAGAGAAAAATTGGACCTTTTCGCAGCTTCACAAACGTACTTCAACTTACTGACAGCGGACTAACGGCAAGTGAAAGATCGAACATAACTTCGCTCAATTACAATCATTTTAGCGACCAAGCTACTGAAAGACCTTGTATTCCGAATATGTGCGTCATTTTTTGCGTCTGAATTCATCTGCTGATGCCATTATGATGGACTGTAGCAGGTTGTTCTTGTTGAAGCGCACCATCAAGCCAAAAGATTGTTCTTTGGAAGTCACGCCGCTCATTTAGTGTTGCAACTTTAGTGAGTCTCCCCATGAACTGGTAGTTTAGCCTGGATGAGCACATAGCGTAATGGGTGATGAAATTGGGATCCGTTGTACCAAGGTTTAGTATTGATAGCTATTCTGGCTTGCACAGGTTCGTGAGCCAAGTATTGTAATACACGCGGTGACACTTAATTTTTATGTCTGAGCTGTTCGCCGGTCTAAATTGCATTTAAATCTTCATTAAGACAAATACCATGATTTTGAAACTGAATTTGATCGCTGTACTCTGTTGGTTTTATTAACTGAACAAACATTCGTTTCAATCCATTTACTTCTAACTGTTTCTCATCGTTATACTTTTGCCTTCTTTCATAGGAGACGTTCTCGTGGAAAAACTTATGTGTCAGTTTAGCTATCGTAATTTCTGCACATACACTTTTGGTTAGTTTCTGTCATGTGTACCCTCCTTGCACCTCCTGTTTAGCGCTTATCGTGACCCACAATCTATTTTTTTCAGTGGCGTTTGTGGCCCTCTCTGCACTCGAGTGTGTCGTCTGGCCAACGAAGCTGCATATCGTGCTCAAGCCCTCTCCTTGACGGCTTCATTCGCGAATTCTAGTGGTAGTTCCAATCCATCTGGATCTAACGCGTCCATTTCAGGTGGCCAAACGAACGGTGGTGGCTCCACAGCAGTGACATCTATGAACATTCCTAATTGTTATGCCATGGTCATGCTCACAGAAGCGTCTACTCTTTTAATCCGGCTTGTATTACCGTCGACCACTCCTGAAGGGTGTGAATCGGGGATCATCTCGCATTCTTGTCCGGCCGCACATCAAAGCTTTCATCCAGCGGTCTCCACATTGGACAGAGATCACACATTGAGCAAACGAATAATTTGTTCCAATGCACCCGCTAGACACTGGCACGATTATCTGACGGCTCATTTGGTGTGGACCCTCGGATATGTTCCCCAAAGCATCACCACTCTTATCCGTCCTGTTTTTCTCTATAGAACAGTTCGGCGGTGTGTGAAGGCGTTAACGCAACGGGCTTGTAGAAAAAGACAACAGCAGTTGATTGACACAGGCGATACGCAACCGGAGGAGGTAAGTCATTTCTTTTTGTCTACATATGTTACAAGATGTCGAAATAATCACGCTCATTGCATACCCAATTGTGCCAAGCGTTATGTTCACTTTCGCTTGTTCGTTTACGATACCTCGGTTTTACTAGTACCTGCTTTGTGTTATCTTCTTGATGATGTAGATTGCCTTGCTGTTTTGACCGTCGTTGTGTCTGTCATTCAGTCCACATCAAGAGTAGAGGTCGCATGGTTGACGTAACAGTGCCAACACGTTTTTTTCGGAATCCTGGATGGGCAACCGCCTGATCAAGGGGCCTGCGGTCAACTAATCTATTTAACACAATTGGTTCCCTTCAGAAGTTTAGAATACGGCATCTGGTAGATTAAAGCGTTTCGTACTGACTCGTCAGTACCAAATTTACATTTACATGGATAGTTTTTTTTTATAGCAAACAAATCAGGGGTTCGATCATCAATAGGCAGGTCTAGGAAAGGGTCAGGTTCACAAAAAGTTGTATCTGACCACGGAGCTGGCTTGAGGGACGACTGGTTGAGACCATCGTCATAGACAGCAATACGTCAGTTTTTCACACACAACCACGAAAGAAAAAAGCAAACTTCAGGAATCGTGAGTTGGAATGATGTAACAGGATTCTGAATGCACAAGCAGGATCGAAAGCGTAACCAGTCGTCAGAACGTGTTTAACGACTGATGAAACTGGCTGTTTACGTGTTTCAGCAACATTGCCGTTCTCCGGTAGCATGGAATTTTGTACCCATTTAGGCAATGGTTCCTTCATTCTGGAGATCAAGCATCTTTCGGTTCTGCCTATGTAACTTTCTCCACGGTTACATGTAAATTGGTAAACACAATGCGATATGGCACCGATAGGTTGGTCTCTTTTGATTGAAGACTGTTAGCTTCTGGGTCCGTGAGAGTACACAGAGTTCAGCTGCATTTAATGTCCGTTTAGGTGAATTTCTCAATTGTTGTGTTGTTTGCCGCATGATTTGGTCACTGGTAAAAGGCAACTCTTTGTAATCCCTTTTTTTCTGATGGTGATTTATCACGTTAACAATAAATATCCAAAATAAATCACATTCGCAAATTACTATGTAATCAAGCAGTGATATAGTCGCGAATCATAGCGGTCTTGACTGTTCCGTTAAATTGAGTTAGTCGGTGAGGCTTGTCAAATTCATTCCCGTTTGTTGCTCATTCTTACATGACACCATGATGCAGCTGAAGTTTGTGTGCTCTGGGCGTTTTTGCTCTTATGATGTAGTCATGGTCTAGAAAAACTTTGACTGTCCCGCTGAGCAAGGCTGGAAGGTGCCATCCACAGTCTGAGAAGGCGCGCGATTATTCATAATGTCCGCAGTCAGTACTGAGCTTGGTGATTGTGAACTTGCTTGTTTATTGCCGTCACACACGTGTTTGTTCGTGTTTTTCCTTGGATTACTGTCGAGATATACGACAGCGTGAGTCATCGTATACTTGCCCTCTATCGAAAACTGATAAGGTACGTGTATATGATGCCATAAAGTTCGCGGACCAAACTGAGGACACTGGTATAAATCGTAAGTAATTGTCTTCAACTTTGGGTCAGACTGTCATGGTTGGTCCATCATTTACTAATAGTCGTATAATGCGATACACGATCCATATTTGAGTTTTTGTCGCCGTTTTGCTATTTGGTATGTATATTCCAAGAAGGGTCTTTCCTATATATATATATATATATATATGGGGAGAGCAAGAATGAGGAAACCACCCATGACCTTATTTCCCATGTTAAAGCGTAGAGGCTGTTTATTCCCGTTTGATCTGTGGATGGTTGCTTTTTAAATGTATTCTGATGCCATTTGAATCTTTATCGTCGCCTGGCAGGATTTTTGTCTATCAGTGACAGTGTCGCAACCAATAGCGAGCCTTTATTCGCGAGGTTATCTCATTCTCATTTTCTGTTGCTCTATCATTTTTCCTTTTATTTTTTTTCTAGGCATCCGTATTTTTATTACTCCGTTACTTTGTGGCTCATTGTCAGGACCAACGATAGCCCGAACCATAGTTCCCACAAGGTGGACTCAACGCTTAAAGTGGTGCTGATGGTGAATATTAGAGTGTGTCATTGCTGTTGAATTCACTTGACCGCCAATCCCGTTCACCTGTTCATAAGCTGGATCTTTCATCAAAGTTTTTCAGGTGACATCCGAGATCCCTAAGACTTGAATGTTTGTTCATTTGTGGTTTGGTGGTGATGGTAAAGCGGCATCATATTTCCCGGAGGGTTTTAGACTTAGTAGTACACTATCCTCTGCTGGAGCTACCTTCAACTTTCTTCGTCAAGTCTATGTACACAATCGTTGGTGATGTCGTCACAGTGCTTTAATGATCTTCCTGAAACTTTTCCTACGTAATAATGGGACCAGGTAATGAGCGTTTAGCCGAGGCTCTGCTAAGTGGTTGGCTATCTAGCGGGACAGTTGTCCACGTTTCTTTTTGCTTGCACATATCAGAAATGTGATTCCTAGACAGTCGTCTCAGTGACCGTTGTTTGGTGTACTAGTTGCTTTTGAGTTTACAATGTGCTCTTACACGTTTAACTTTTTAAGATGCCTTACTATTTTTGCTTTCAGCTTCTTCTTAAGTCTGTAAATTCGCGTGATCGATTGGATGCAAACTCACAAGTCCAGATGTTGGAAGAAATCAGTGACTCAGAATCCGTATGCTTTTCGAAAAATTCCGATAACATCGCCTCTACTGTCAACTTCGAGCACGACGTATGGGAGTTCATGTGGCATGTTTTCAAAAGCGACCTTACACGTAAAGAAGTAAGTAAATCACACTGCATATTTTTTGTTTTCAGACTGCAGTCGTATTACATGCGTAGCAGGTCTGCCCTATTGAGCTGCACTCGTGATACGCACGTTCGTTCATTTTTATCTATCCTTAGGCGTGCAAAAATGTTGGTTTCTGGGAATTCAGTCGCTAATTAGTGCTAATTATTGCCACCCTTGTCTGCAAAGTGTGACGTAATCAACCTCAGTTAACTTCATTGTTCGAATGTTGTCACTTCAAGTTTCGGATTTTTCCTACCACTTCTCTTACAACCGAGAATGTTTCCAATCGACCTTGTCTGTCTTTCGTCATATATAATAGCTCTTTCGGGATACATTTTCAAGCGACCGCATGGAATTTACAGACCGTCTGACCGCCAAAGCCAATCCTCGGAATCACAAAATTAACTGGTGTGTCGGTTCCTACGGCATTTTCATTCGTCTGAAACAGCGTGTGAGTTTTGAATAATCATCTAGATCCCTGAATTCGTACTAATCAATTACTACTAACTTCATATTAATTTTTTTGTGGCACCAGCGTGTGCTATATTTCGTGTAAGTAAATGTACAGTGCTCTCTCACACATCGATCACCCTTGCAGAAAATATTCTAATTGTATAGAGAACGAATGATGCCGAAAAATCAATCCGATAACCTTTACGACAACCTCTTGTAGACATAATCTGTTCGTGGTGGTCAACACAATGACGTTTTTTCTCAGGTTTTCTGTTGTGTCGCTACCTCATGAGACCTGAATGCTACAGTCCGAATCTCGATGCACTTCAGCGAGTCCATTTTCAATGCACGTTATACCAGACTCAGTCTTAACCACACTCTATATTGTCAGATTGTGCCCAGTCCTCTTGGTGTGGTCTAGGATGATCGACGAGCTATCTGTAGCCTGTTTCGTTTCACACAGAAAAATAAGCGACCAAACATGACTTTCTGGTCATCCACTGTTCACTTGAGATCGTCGTTGAACAAGTGGGACATCAGTGCACATAAGTGTGTCTTAAATGAAAAGCGAGTCAGTTTGAGGATCTGACAGTAATGCACTGTTTTTGCTGCCCCCTACTTGCACATTTTTTGAACAAACTACTATTGGTGTAGTTGACACCACTGTCGTTCGCTGCTGACCAATGGTGGCGTTTGCACCGAAGATTTCGATGTAGGTGAAGGAAATCAGACCGATACGAATAAGAGTGCTTCTGCAGATGTAGACTCGTCAGTTGTATATCCATTTCAAATAACTAGCTAAGGTTATTTACATTAAAACAAAATATTGACTTGTTACCAAGGCTACAACCTTAGTATTGTCTGATCCATACCATTCCAAAGCACAGTGTTCCTAATGACTGATAAAAGCACGTTGTTTTGTTTGTGATATGCAGCATTGGAACTAATCACGCGAAGTTGTCCTCCATATTAGTGCGCATCTTTCTAGAGTGGTTGATTTTTGTCTTCCTTGGAGAGGGCATAGCATACATATTCTACTTCATTCTCTCGAGCCACTTCTAGATTGCGCTTATTATATCTAATAAAATGTTGTTGTATTCGAGATTTGGACTTGGTAACACGTAGTTTTTTCATTAGCTTCAGCGTACCAAGGCCCAAGCAAGCAGTTCTTGATCTGAAAGTTCATCGGTGAACTTTTTCTCATCGACTGCTTTATTTTTATACCACAAATCACATATTATACCTACAAGGATTAGAAAATAATGTTTGTGTTTCTGATTGATCGTTCCCCAACGCTGATTAGTTGGGATGACTTGCTCGCGACTGTTAGCGAAAATCGTTGAGGTTCTGAATTTTCTGCGTCTGCACGAGTTTGCCTAAAGGTAACTTCATATTTTCAGTTACTGATCAGTTATCTTCACGTTCTGATTCTCTGTGATCTGGAGGTAGGAATCACGGTTTTATTGAATTTTCCTTCATATTCATAGAAAGTTACTACTGCCCCGTCTGCACGGAAGTGGCATGAATTTCACGCTCGCTGGTTTAGTAAGCACGCTGAGACTTCATGTTCCGATGGGGTCATATCTCAGTTATACACAGACAAGGATCACCTGGAAGAATCACATGCAATCGAGCAGGTTTCTGTCCCAACCATGATGGCGAGTGAGAGTGATGTCGGAGTGACCGTGTCTGCCTCTCTGTCGGAACCTGATAAAAATATCGTCGATGGGACCTTTGAAATGATGGATGTTGACGCTAAGATAGATGCCATTTCATCGGATAATACCCAGTCATCCGCGCCCAAATCCACCGCCATTTCAGACCTCAGACCAGTAACTTGTTAACTTAAACCGCCTCTTTGTACAGATCCCAACCATGAGCTTATTTCCACATGTTATTACTGACCCGTGTACATTCGTTCCGCCCTAACTATCACTTTCCATCAATGTATATTGCCTTCTTCTCTTCGTCTCATGCGTTCAAATTACTGAGTTTTATTCCGAAGTGTATACTTTAATTTTGTACACAAAATTGGTTGTTTTTGTGAGATTGCTCACTCGTTCTCTGCGTCCCATCCCGATGTCTGACCATCTGTTTTCCACACTCCATCCACTTTTCTATTACACCAATGACCTATCGTTCCGATTCAGAGCAAAACATTTCCTACCATCGTTTTTTCTCAAAGTTCGGCGTACGTTGAACACTGCGATTGTTATTTTCTTTCGGAAACAGGGCCGGTGTGTGTATGTGCATGTATTATTGTTCATCACCTGTCGGTTTCATAAAATGCATTTCATCATTGATCGGCTATTCTGTTGTACATGTAGATCTTCGTCGTTTCATCATGATCTCTCCGTCTAGGTTTATCAGCTCAAATCTCCTAACGTAATGAAACAGTTCGTTGTTTGTGCATTGTATCGGCATAAAGATGATGCGCTTGAGATTCGGCATTAAACCTTTTTGAAGTTGCCTGTACTCTTGTTTGGGTAACTTTCATAATTGGCCTGGATTTCTAGTGGTGGATATAGCTGATGAGTGCTGAACAAACATTGACATCACTAACCGGGATAGTCACATTCCTCTGACTTTTCTGTTGACCGAAAAAAAAAATACTGGACCTTTCTAACACACTTGCTGTGATACTGGAAAGTAGATATAGACAGTTGTTGAATTTTACGTCACGATGACGTTTGATGGGAATATTGAGAGTGGTTTTCTACTTCACATTTAGCCGACATTATAACAAAGGGAATGACTCCACTTAGCGTATTATTTTTCCAATCCATATGTAACATTTTACCAATGTCTCCATCATTGTCACTGTTAGGCGCGTATCTCCAAGAGTGTGCACAATAGCTCTTGTATCATTCTTTGGCTTCATGGCAACGGTTTAGAATTATGTTAGGTTTGTTAATCTGCGAGGCCAGATTTAGTCCCATTGTGCTGCTTACACAGTCCATGGGATGTTTCCTCGTTAGAAACAGTGGTGTATCGTCGTACGACTTGGGCATTTGTTGATGAATGGCCCGTGATATTTCGTCTGGTATGGTATTGCTTAGTCTGTTTGTCAGCCGATGGACCGACCTACGTCAGTTTTCCTAAGGTGCGTTCTGAACCCTCTTCCAGATCTATTAATGGATTTCCATGTGCTCTATCAATCCGTCTACTGGAACACGTTTTTCGACAGCCAAACATTTGTTTTATGCGCATAGGGTTTTGTAGGGTGTTGCGGGCTGGTTGAGAATCGGGGTGTTAGCATTGTGGTCAGGCATACCGTGCTTGTCAAATGTATTCCACTAAGAGATCCATTTTCGTTGACTGACCAGTTAGGCTGATCCTGGATATGCTTGCAGAGTAGTCAGTTGTACGATTTCGCATGCTTACACAGATTACTCAATTTGCGCATTTCTATTTGAACTGCAAGTAGAATTGTAATAAGGTGCTGTTTGTCGATGTTAGGCTACTGTGAGGGCGGTAAAATATTTTCTTTTGTATGCCGGAGATGTAGCTGTTTTCTGGCGGCAATCAGAGGAGCTGTATTGGCCGTTTGGAATTGGCAAGACGTCAGTAAGAACGGAAGGGTCAGAAAAGTTCTCAACAGTGTATTTCTCGGGCACATTTGGCTGTATCTCATCAGGTACGCACCGCAGTTTATGGTTTTATATTAGCACAGTTCAATGGACATTCTGAAGCCAAATGAAAAAGCTACGAAACTATACCGCTTATTTATCACTATCACCGAAAACAATGCTGTCGTAAACCCTCGAACGAATACGCTGGTTCGCCCACGGTATAGTAATGTGCTTGATGGAAATCGGATTCTCCTCCTCGTAATAATTAACACGGAAAATCTTGATCCCGAAAAATAACGCGACTATCCCCGTTAATTGACCCAAGACAAACCAGAAGACGGGTGCAAAAAGCCACTTTCCTCCGATCTAACAACGTGTGCGACATGTAGAAAATTGCGAGGTGCACAGCGACCTAAAAACATTCAAATTTGAACATCGAAAGACAGTTATCGAAAATAATAATCAAACTCAGTAACCCACCAATGAACAAAGCGGAATAAAGGCCGAACAGGCAAAAAAAGCGAAGGTTACCGCTCCATTGTTCCGGATGTTTCCGCTTATTCTGATTGGATAAAGTCATTTTCTCCTGGAAGGATGTGGTTTTGAGCGGGAGGAATGGACTCCCTAACAAATACCAAAGTTATGGAAGGCCCAGATCCTGCCGTACGTTTTTCGAAATAAAGTCGAAAATGTGCGCCGGCTCCAAAACGAGGGCATTGTAGTGAGGACGACCGATAGCATTATACTACTCACATCACTACTATGGATTTGTGAGGCAGGAGCAAGATTTTTAACATCGCAGTTGCTGCAAAAAAAATAAAAGCGGAGGCACTGGAGTGCAGCGTGGCATGAAATGATTCTTGTTGCATAAAGGGACTGAGCATTGGCGTCCTTAACAACCGTGATATTCTGAGACCAATATCTTACGTGCTCTTGGCTCAGCAACTGGTGCCGTGACCAGGATTGGGGGATGAAGATCCAGTCGCCGCAGACATTTGAGGATGGATACGTCCGGGGTTTTCTGGAGGACCTCGATGAGGTTCTCGGAGTCAAGTCCAACCGGGCGAAGCTGACGGCCCTGCGGATGCTGCTCAAGTGCGGGGCGAAGGAACAACTGGATGCGGCGCGAAGCTGGAGTGGGCCACCACGAAGAAAGCGCTGATCACCGGATTCGGCAGCCTCGCTGACTGCCAGGAGGCGACGTTCTGGTTTATGCCGTGTCACTGTAGGCAACGTTGCCAATAGTTCTGACACACTTGGATCAGGACCCAGAGCAGCGCATGCTGACAGATCAGTTCTTGGAAAGAATGCAACCAACAGTGCGGGATCAGCTCAGGATTGCTCTCATCGCACATCCGATGATGTTGGAACAGCTGGCTGATACGGCTCGACACTTACTGGTAGAAAACCCTCCGACAGTCAGCGAGTTGCAGACAAGTGAACCAAGTGAAATAAATGACCTGCGAACCGTAGTGGAAAAGTTGACTCAAGAAGTGGCCGCTTTGAAGATGAGGAGGGAGCAGAACCGTGGCGACGTCTGTTACGGATGCGGAAGACGTGGGCACTGGTGAAGATTTTGCCCGCGAGGCGAGAAAAGGTTTCATGTACGTGAACGTTTTGCCGATTGTTTTTTGTCTGGGAAAGGTGATCCGATAATAGGAGCGGTTGATTAGACGGCGGTTCAATCTAGGATAGAAATCAATGGTAGCTCGGAGTGTTGTTTGATTGACACTGGGGCGGCGATTTCACTGAGTGGACCGAGGCCGAAATAAACTGTTCAGCCGTGTATGATGGTCGTTCGAGCAGTCGGTGGGTTTACATTCAAGGTTGCGGGCGTGGCGGGGTATGACGTCGGGATCGATGGTCACGTAGTCAAGCAACCGTTCGTCATTTGCCCCCACGCACGCCAGACTATATTGGGA
>JTDE01004487.1:42783-60881 GCA_014338405.1 Paragonimus skrjabini miyazakii | reverse complement strand
TTCGGGAGTTAAACATTAGAGAAGCACAGGCAGGGTTTCGTCCTGGCCGGGGATGTATAGATCATATTTTTACCCTTCGTCAAATTCTGGAGCAGCGTCATGTATAGCGCCGGCCAACGATTGCCGTATTTCTCGATTATAAAGGTGCATTCGATTCAGTGGATCGATCTACACTTTTAGAGTCGCTTAAACGGAGGGGTGTGCCGACCAAGTATGTGAACATACTGTCGGCGCTTTACTCCCATACTTCGGCTCAGGTTAGGGTTTACGGTGAGCTGTCTGACAGCTTCAGCACCAGAAGCGGCGTTCGTCAAAGCTGTCCCCTTTCACCATTTTTGTTTAATTTCGTCATGGACGCAATAATGGAGGACTGTTTGCGTCACTCAAATGATGCCTGTGTTGACCTCCTACCTGGTGAAAGGCTGACTGATCTTGATTATGCTGACGATAAGGTGTTGCTGTTTGACAACTTTCAGGCGGCGCAAGCAACGCTGAATGCAATTTCGCGTTCTGCTAAGTACTTCGGAATGCGCTTTGCAGCCTCGAAATGCAAAGTGCTTCTGCAAGATTGCTGTGATCACGTAGGTTTAATGTTAGATAATGAAGTCATGGAAGTTGTTGACCGGTTTGTATACCTGGGAAGCTGCATCAGCGGCGGCGGTGGAGGTGTAGGGAATGAAATTGAGGCGCGTATTTCCAAGGCTAGGGCGGTGTTTACTAATCTGAGGCACCTATGGCGACAGAGAGGTATTTCCTTAAAACTTAAGGGTCGCGTATATCAGACTACAGTGAGGGCTGTATTACTTTACGGCAGCGAGACATGGCCGATCAGAGTAGAGGACGTGAACCGTCGTCAGGTATTCGACCACCGATGTCTGCGTTCAATCGCTCGTATCGGGTGGCACCAACGAATAAGCAACGAGGAGGTTAGGAAGCGGGTGTTTGGCACTGGTTGTCAAACGAGTTCTTTCGTTCAGTCCTTACACTTGCACAGACTTAGATGGTTAGGTCATGTACTAAGGATGCCAGCTAATCGCTTGCCACACCGAGCACTGTTTGCCGACGCTGCGGCCGATTGGTGTAAGGTGCGAGGTGGACAGATGATGACCTGGCGTAGACAAATGAAATCGTTCACGAAGGGGTTGGGCACTGTAGGTCGGGTTCGTCTCCCGGGTTGGAGCCCTCGCGACTCAGAGAGTCGGTGGCTTGAAACTTTAGGTGAGATGGCGGCTAACCGAGCTCAGTGGCGTGAATGTTGTCGTTGTTTGGCCGAGTTGTTTGTGAAGTGAGTGCACTTAATGACGCGGGGCAGTGAAAGCCTTAAGGAAGCTGTCTTGCTGATGACGCCTTACTTTCACTTACAGCTCGGTTGTTTGTTTGCAAGGTGTAGGCGCCTTGATGTTGTATGTTTGAATGTAGACGTAGCTCTTTTTTAGTGGTTAGGTCCCCTCCCTCTTTTTTCTTCACTCTTCCTAAACAGGGTTCGTTTCTTCTTCATGGTTGTGTGGCAGTTAAGCATCAGTGTGAACCACTGATGTATTGCTGTCGATGATGATGAGTAAGACCGTGTGCGAGAAATGTGGTTCAGTTATCACCAGCTAATCGCATCGACTTGGCAGGTGAGTTGAATATTTTGACGAGCAGTTCAGCTGACTTCAACCGGATCATGTAGACGACTGGACCCGATTGGTCAGTTATTGCGATTTAGATGGCCTTCCATCGGAAGCAGAAGTGACCCGAAACTTAATTTATTGAAGGATAACAAGGCTTCTGGGTCAGATCTCCTTTCTCTTTTCAGGGACGGTGGAGAGGTGTTATCAAAACTGACGAAACTCCTTCAGACGGTTTGAAGAACTGCAGAGGTACCGCGCGATTGGTTTTTGCCAATAGAAATTCCCGTTCATAAAAAAATAGTCTGAATTCCGTATGAGAACCACGAAGGTATGTCTGTTGCGTCCAGATTGCTCACTAGCTTCATTCTACGTCGGTTCACCAAGCCTAGAGGAAGTCACCTACGTGAAGAACAGGCAGGATTCAGGTCCGGTCGGGGGTGCGTTGATCACATCCTTACCTTTCGACGTATATTGGGACTTCGACACTTTTATAGGCTGCTGACGGTCGTGGTCTCTAGACCTAAAGGTTGCTTTCGACTCGGCTGCTCTCAGAATTATCTGGAGTTGCCTTCTTCGCAAGGGGCTTCTAGGGAGATATGCGAATCTGTGAAGATAACTGTGCTCACTTTGCAAGTAGGATAAGTGTTTATGGACAACTTTTTCAGGCACTCATCGCCCTTAGAAGTGTTCGTCAACGGTGTCCGATTTCCTCTTGCCTGTCCAATTTTGCCATGGACGACATTCTGGCAGGTGCGCTTAAAGAATCCAGACATCTTCATACTGAGCTTCTTCCTGGCGCTAGGCCGACCGACCTCGAGTATGCGGACCGAATTGTCTTACCTAGCCCATCTGTCGAATGACATGCAGACCGTGCTGAACAAGGTCAATGACCAGGCTGGTTTACATGGAATGCGAATCGTACCTTCAAAGTGTTTCAAGAATAGAACATCCTCACTCCTACTCCCTTCATTGTAAGTAATCCGCTCAAGATTGTGTACACATTTAAGTAGCACTATCTCATTAGGCTATAATATTGTGGATGAGATACTAGCAAAGACATGGGTTACCTTTACCAACCTGCGTTATCCGTGGCGTCGAAAAGACGTTCGGTTAGCACTGAAAAGAAGGGTATATAATGCTTGTCTACATTCTGTGGTTCGGAAACGTGGCCTGTCCGTGTCGAAGGTGTCAACAGTCTTGTGTTTGACCATCGTCGTCTCCATCAATCAGTTTAAGCCCATTGAATCGATCGCGTGAGCAACACGGCCGTTCGCCGCGGCCTATTCCGGAATGCTCGGCGTGCGCGATTAATTGGTGAACCTATCGCGCTGCACAGCCTACGTGGTTATAACCTGCGGATCACATGTCAGCTGAGCGTTTGCCGTACCGGGCATTGTATATTGAGACCAACAACATTGGTGTAAAACCGCGTAGTGGTCAAACAGTTAGGCGATCACAAAATGCTTGTTCCGAAGCATGGTAGCTAGCCTTGCCCGTAGCTTATGCGGAGCGCTATGCTATTTGTTATATAATATTTCACTACACAGACCAAAGCGTTACCTTCATGAGGTACTACTCGGCCGTATGTTGCTCAGATTCCTTTAATCAGAGCTGATGGAATCTGTTACGTTTAAGAATTCACAAATTACCGTTAAAGATGTGCTGTTCTTCCGGCAGGTCAACATCACTTACGCAACCAGGAAGACACGAAAGTATTCGTATATAAACCATATATTCACAAGAGCTGTTAGCATTTTTGTCCGTGGTTTTGCCTACACAAAAGTATTCTTGTTCACAGTGACAGCATACGCTACAAAATAGTATCACAGGTTGCGTTATCTTTCATTGTCATAATCGTTTTGAGTTTTCCCAGCCTTTGTGAGCTTTCCCTGTATACTCGTTGTTTTAGGTAGCCCTGAAGAAAAAGACCTGACAGTGATGTCTGGCGATCGTGGGAGCCACTCCATTAGTCTACCTTGACCGATCCATGAAAGCCTGAGTGTTTTATTCAGATAATCTAGCACACGTGGAGTATATCGAAGGGCTGCGCCATCCGTTTAAAACTAGACGTAATCAAGTACTACCAGTCGTTTGAACACTGGTACAACTCCCCGATGCAGTATTTAAAGGTAGGAACATGCTAGCCTGTAAATCAGTGCAGAAAAAGATGTTACCCGTACCACTTTTAACAAAAAAGGAGGCCAGATAATCCGTATTTGAACGTCTGCTGCTCAAGCTATAAGCAGTACTTGAAAACGTTTAGTCGTGATCATTTAAAAATAAACTTATATGAGGCGAATATCTTGTGTCGATCGAAACTAAACGGCTTTCACATTCTGTATGTCGTTCTGAACGAGCTGTTCATACCGATTTCGTCGACGTAGTATGTTGCTTTCACGTTATCTGTATGAATAAAATGGTCAAATAAGACATTAACGGGAAATGGAACAACGCGGCTCAATAGCAAGACCACCAAACGGAGACATCCTAAGAGACGCATGGCTATAAAACGTCACGTCAGAATGTTGTATACCAAGCACTATCGTTTGTGACTAGTACCATGCGTACATTCGTAAACAAAACAGCAGACCTTAACGCCAGGTAGGCGAAGGATCAGAAGCGACTGTCGGCGTGATCAAGGCAAATGACGATGCACTGCTGACCAACGGGTGCGGATACGCGTAAACCATACGAATAAGTCTACACGTTGGTTATTTTCACGTAAATTGTAAGGAATTTCGTGCGGTACATAATTTCGCAGGCCAAGGATCTTTTGCGGACACAACAAGAATCCACAAATTGTGCAGTAAACCTAAAAACAGCACGACATGCCTCAGATTATGTGGGAAAATTGTTACTTTTCAGCCAGTCTGTTAGTGGTTTGTACATCTGTGTCGATCCTGAATGCAGCTTTCTACTATCCATCATTTGGTGACAACATTGTCATGATACCAAATTCCGCTGGGAAAATATATTTTTATTCTCTCTTTCTGCACTTTGATGCATTTTGGCTCCCAGCCCATCACTGCCTTCCAAACGCCGAAACATCTTAAATTTGTCAACAACTAGGTGTTGTCGACCGTAGAGCGTGGTGGCAAAACATGATGATAGCCGAGTGACTTGAGATTACATGCGCGTACACCCCCGTGCTGGTTGTGATTACAGAGGGGTATTGGGGCTGTTTGCTAACCTGACTCGATTGGGAGGCCTGTTTTCTTATCACACCGTTCCCTTTGCAATCCGGATTTTGTATCCATGTGCACCCAGATACAAAATCCGGATGTACATATATGGCGTGTAACGTTTCAATGATTTAAGCTCCAAAGTCACTTCAGATTTCGACAGTGATCATCAGGTCTGTCACGAATAAGCACACTACTTATATCGTCTACAGGTGAACGAGCTGGTTTAGTCCGTGTGAATTTCTCTTCAAATTGTTGATCCTACCTTGCTACTTGCCAGTGCAACCACCAACTGTGAAACGCATCACTCCATTATTCCTTGATCAGAACGACTGTTCAGCTCGTTTCACCAGGCTATTGCATTCCGTGGACGAAGTCTTCGTGGATTTAGATTTCAACTCGAGGGGTCGTATTCAGAGTCAGGGAGTCGGTCGACGTTCGTTCATGAGTTCCGTCGAACCGACAGAAATTCACCGCCATCTCCGCACTGTTGCCTCAGAATAATATCCTTCGCAACAGGTTCGCACATTCGTTGACTTTTCTGTCCACTGTTCATCTAGAGCACGTCATTGCTGTGGCTTGGGCAGTTTGATTGTCATTGCTGTCTGATGATCGTCTTACATTTACGAATGTTTGATCTGCTAGCAAATTATAAAATGAAGAGAGGACGGATGACAGTTTGAAGCGAATCGAGATAGTTCATCCAGACCGAAGATCAATTTAATGAAGTGACGTCACCGATAGTTGACGACATTATGGCCGATTTGCTTCCATGGTTGCTTTTTGTAGGGTAGCTTTGACCCATCACTACCTTTTATGGTGAAATGTGGAATTGAATGTATCAAGTCCGCAGGTTGCACACAAATGCGGTCATTGACCGCCTTTATCATACTATCCTGCTGTTTCTCTTCCAGAATAAGACGACCACGATGTGTTTTTATATTGCCGCTGTGCACACTGATGTTCGAATGTCTAGAAGGCATGTAAAGTAGTCTTGATAACATCTCAACCGTTATCCGTTGGATCTTGTGTAGGCTTGGCGAGTAAACGTCTTGCTGATCTCTGTCTACAAGCTTGGGCCGAAGTACCAAGTATTACAGTACATAAACGACTGTTCACTGTGATCAAATCTCGTAAACACAATTAGGTCACGTTTTAAATCCATGCTGAAGAGCAATCATTATCCACTGCTCTATAATGTAAGGCAAATTTCAGTTGTGCGGAGTTCATCGATTGCCATCCGGTTTTGACTGGTCGATGGGCGATCTTGTCTGGGCTGACGCAACTACCAATACGAACAAACTTTTCAACCGCCATCGATGTCACCACCATTAACGAGCATAGGCACGATTCTTGTCCGTTTTAGGAGGTTGCACCTCACAGTGAAGTAAGCCTCAAGGCAGTGAACTAATATCGCTAGTCGGTTAGCATTATTTCGTACCACCCTTTAATGTGGCGGATGAGTGCGATATCGGCAGTATCCTTTAGGTCCAAAAATCTGTCACCTTGAAGCAGTCCCATATTTTTGTTTCGTTAGACGACCAGGATTCTCTCCATGTTACCAGCTCTCAATTTGAACAAGAAAGTGGAATCGGTGATCTCGTTATACCCAGGGACGAGGGTAATCTGCACTACACACCATGCCCGAGATTTAGATGTCGTGTCTTCAGATTATTGAGATGTCTCCCAAACGCACTTTTTAGTTTGAGTTGATCTTGGTGTACAATTCTGATGGCCGAATGAGAAGTCTCTGATGTCCCCGGGATAGTTAGTATCCGCCTTCTACGGATATGATCGTGTTCTATCTTCGTTTTCACAAGCAGTAGTGCTTCTGGACAGGCGTACGTAAAATATGCTTAATGAATCAACAGAGGGATCAGCGTTGAAGGTTTCTAGTCTGCGAGCGTACGCTTGTTGACTGAGCTTTGTAATTTTAAACGGGATTTGGATTTCAGCAATGTCTAGGGTCGTTATGCAGGGGTTACGAACTTAAGTTGCAACTGTTATTCACAGTGGACGTTGCCACCGTCGTTAGCTGCAGGTGAATTGAAGTGTTGAATGAAAAAACGGCAATATGGTAGCGAGATAATTAAAAACAGGAAATTTTTTAATCGGTTCGTTCCTTTCAATAATTTTGATAACGAACTCAAAATACACAAGTCATGCAATATTTACCAGCTTAGCACTGTGCAATCCGACTACACTCGTCATCATTTTCAGTTTGGAGTTGTACTCATCGATACAATGGCTGGGACTGATGTTGCAGAGTAATAAATAAGTACAGGTGTATGGCGAAGAAAAAGAAAAGGAAGAAGACAAACAAACGAAAACAGTTAAGCTTCATTAAAAAGTAGAGTAAACACATTTACGTACATAGGATCACCGTTGACTGCGACACGGCCGTACTAGAAAGTGTTTCTAGCCAGTGATGCGTATGATCGCGAACCCCCCAACCTAGTAGACGATACCTACCAACCCCGCTGAACGCGTTTTAAAAACTACCGTTCTCAGTTAACCTAAACGTTATGTATCCTCATTTAGTTAACTCGGCTGTCTAAAGATGTCTACATCGGATCACGTATTACTTGACTGGACGGCCTAAGTATCAACAGGCTGTGGATAAATACAGAGTGGAAAAATTCTCCTCATTAACAGCATTACGGTGAAATGCAGGATGCATCCCCTTGTGCCTTTGAATACCACCGTAAAGGTCTCAATGTCTGGTTCTAGGCAGATGTTTGGCGATGGTAGGAAGCTGGGACAAACCGACGTTGGGGATATCTTGCTCTGCGCTTAATCACCTGGAGGATGTGTTTACCGATCCTGGTCGTCAGTGTGTTATGTCCCTGTAGTTGCTGAACAGATCAGCTAATCGTATATTCAATCACGCGACTCGAACTGAAAAGACAAATAAATCTTGATGGAATGTTTATCGCTTAGAAAACACGTTGGGGGATGAACGCTCAGAGGGATGTGATTAAATGATTAGTCCACAGTAATGAAGCACCAATGGTGAGCTACAATGTAAGTAGAAAACAATGTAAAGGTGCGGTAAATGAATGCAATTGTTTGTTTGGTGGCTGTCCACCTAACACAGTGACTCATTTTTCTTCTAAACGTCGCACGCACTGCAACACCATGAAAATTAGCAGCCTTCATGGAACATGGCGAGATTTCAATTAAACGACACGTTATGGTTGGGGCGGTGATGTGTTTTGATAATTAATCCACCACTTTGTCCAAGTAAAGTGTGAGATAGTGAGCTGATTCTAAACCTTATGCATAATAATACGTGAGTTGCTTCGTCCGGCTAGTCGGATGTCCACCGATTGAACTAAGCGACTATCGTCAGTATTGGGTTGAGACAGAGTATCTGAAGGATTGTCAAGCTGTCATGTTAACGCGCAATGAGGACTTGACTGGGAATGTGCTTGGGCCTCATTGTATCCGTTATTTGGTCCATACCAGTTAGACTGCTAACACAGTAAGCGCTGTATTTCGTCAGCCTATTTCTAGAGCTAATGCGATATGTGCAGATGTGTTGTTCGTCTCGCTTACAAGTGTTTTTTTCATTAAATAAGGTGGCATCACCAGCATGTTGAGATTTCAACGTGTGTTTGAATTTGGTCACCTCCTTTGGTGATGATGTGTTCACAATCTACGTGCTAGCCTTGGCGAACAGCTGAATGCGTAAACCGTCCACAGTAAGTGGATATTAATGTAACAAATAGTTTCTTGGCGAGTCTTTGTTAAACGAATTGTAGGATTTTCTCAACTATGCTGTCTGTCTAATTCGATTGTTTTCACCTAGTCTTAGTTACCGGGATTAGTCAGTTACTCAACCTTTTTCGGAATGATCCATGTTTTTCGGGTTACCAGACTTCGGCCTCAGTTTTCATGAACTTTTGATTTTCGTGAGGTCCGAGCCCTCAAAGTTTCTTATGGCGATTCGCACGGTAAACATTTGAATGCAAACTTGAAAAGTAGAAATTTTAACAAATACACTGGCTCCCTCTGATGAGGACGATATCGCTCTACAGCGACCAGATTTGTGGGCAACCTCCTACTTTCTGCGAGAACTATGCGGCATTGAAATGCCGCTGAAGCGGTTACCATTTCGATGCACAACTTTCTCGTTGCAACCGCCGCTGAAGAATTTTCCCTCTTCACTACTATGTCTCATGTCTATCCACGCCACTGCTAACCTCGTTAAGTCGGTTAATTGCCTTCCCAATTGGGATTATTTTAATTTGTTTTAAACATGCAGTAACTGCTTCTGGAGCGAGCCCACTGGACATACAATCTGACTTGCTTCAAATTCGAATTAGTCAGTCTTGACCGTATTTTGTAATGGCAGCAAAACTTCTAGTATGGATTATGGCGAATGAGGACCTGATTTCGCCTTACCCCCCTTGATCTGATTTGAAAGTAACTGGTCTTACTATCAACTCACTTAATCCTGAGTTGCGGCTGCGTCGCCTTCCTGTGTCAGCGCGGTGTGATGTTATGATCGGCCTCCGTTAGGCGGTCGAATTCGCATACCATTAAATATCTAGTTGAATTAGCCAAGCGCATTTAACGTTGAGGGAGAAAATATTTCATAGCCTGAAGATCACACATTTCGTGTATACATTTGCATTCAGCTGGCTCTTTAGGGACAGAAGCGTTGAACTCGTGTTTCGCTGTCGAAAGAGCACATGGGTTGTGCATATCGTTGCCATGATCGGGATTTCCATATCGGTCTACTTCCTCTCGAAGCGCGCCACTGGCCTCACATTAGACGCGATCGAATTGTCACCTAATCGTTCAGCCACGTTCGCTTATAAGTGATGTTTAGGTTGCATAATCATCTCGATAGGAGACACTAACTGTCCTACATCAACCGATGACACCACGATTAATCATCCTCGGGCGAGAATGAGTAGTCAGCAAGGTTTCTGACTAACCGTCTCAAGTTCAGTAAAATAGGTGATCAATGCATTAAAGGAGAACTGAAACATCAGTTGAATTAAAAAAGGATATTTCACAGCAACGCCAGTGTGTGCACAGTAAATTCAAGTCATGTAACTCAGTACCTTCTGAATACTGACAAGTAGTAAGGGATTTTGATTTTCATATGGGTTGAACATCACCAACAATTGATCACAGCTGTCGTATTCCCATAGACTTTCCAGTCGGTCCCTTTCGAAAAGAAGCACTAGACTTGAGTTTCGCTCTCATTAGAGCTCGTCAGTAGTGCATATCCTCGCCACTGCCGAGACTAGAACCACGGACACCCTGTTCATGAGGCAGTCGTGTTTTACCACTGCGCCATTGACCTCGCATTAGGCACGACCGATTTATCATATGTGAACACTCAACCACTTTCGCTTGTGAGCAATAATCAGGTTGCTTGATCGCCTCGAGGGGAGATACAGTTACCGTCTGTTAACTCCAATCGATGACCCCTCGACTAGGACTTCTCTGCAAGTTGAAATCACAGATCATGTTGAGCGGTATTTGATTGCTGATAAGTAGTAGGGGACGTACCGGATACCTTGTAATTGGTTTTCTTTTACTTACGAAATTTCAGATGTAGAAAAAATGGGCCTAGGAGCACGGTTGAATTTTGGAATGGATGTAAACTCGAATGATTAAGTCTTAAGCAAGCCTATAGTGCATGATAATCGTGTTGGGGGAATTTCGTTGTCCAAACCACTTCGAACTAACAGAATATATATATATATATCGACCTCTCTATGGGGTCCACTGTATCCGGCAAATTTCGTAGATTTGTGCTTAGTCATCGTTAATTTGTCAATCACCTTCTCCACAATCTATGACACATTAACCCAAGTGACATCCACTTGTTCATTCAGCTAAGATTAGCTGACCCATGCAAATTGATTGCGCCATGCCTAGTCTGTTTGTACGTTAACAGTAATACACAAGCCGGGTTTTCGTAGAGTTGGGTTCCGATGTGTAATTAGGGGCTCAACCTGTTGTCAACTGGACATCGTTAATATTGGACGGCAACTTTGTATTCAGCCAACATTTTTGGGTTGGAATGGTTCTACCATTAGAATCAATTCTGCTGCCACTATAATTACTCTCGGCATTGTTTATTCTTCTACGGACAAATTACTAACCTGAGCCTCACTTATGAAGCGAGCGTGTTAACCATTGAATGTCTGAAGGTTTGGCGACGATCGCTCCTGTGTTGTTTTCAAGTAGACTGATTGTCTCCATGGGATGAACAATGCAGATTTCCTTAACTGCAGTCACTGATTCTGAAAAACGATTTCTCAAGTAGCATGAAGTCAGCGGATTTGTTGATCGCTGATGTTGACCATCCTATGACCACCTAAATGTCAAATATGAGTATACTCGTTAGGTTACTCGTAAGTAGTATGGCTAATTTTCAGGAACGTTCAATGTGTAATTTGGGGCAGGACCAGTTTCTAACAAGCAACAGATATACTGATCGTTTACAAAGAAGCTTCAAACTGCCGGCGTAGCACCCATGATCGCATGACGGACAATTTAGCTGTTTACGGTACTCGTCTCTAAACAGTTGGACCAGTGATTTGCGTCCACGAAACATAAAGGAGGGTGGGGTTGTCACATTGGAATTAATGCGCTGTTACAAACTAACCGGCTGAGCTTTACTCACTGGGATTTTTTTCACCTTTTGTCACTGTAAAACATGTGTAATACTCTTATACATAGGCCAGGACTGGCATTCTGCAAACCGATATTCATCATTCGAAGTGGATCCTTTAGCAAACAGTATTCTAATTTAATGTTTCTCATTAGAAAACCTTGTGTGTTCAAAACAAAACATTCTTAGGATCGCTCTGGACCAGTGTTGAAGAAGCGAACTACAGTGAAACGTCATACAGCAGACCAGAATTGTTATTGTCCTCATCGACCATCGCTTCCCTTTTTAGGACTTGTATTTTCCTTCTTTATTTGCCACAGGTACACATAGTGCTTGCAAGCCTAACAAACCCAAGCGTGAAAACACGATCACTTGACAGAAAAACATTCCATTCTGAGGTTTCGTCTCAACCAGGCTTTAGGATGTGAATGAAGCTCTTTATGGTCACTGGCTGTAAGACGCTCGTCTGGACAAAACATTTATTGATTCACGACCCTTTCCCAAGATTAAAGCACACGACAGTTACAGCATCCTCCATTAGACAGTGATATTTGATCTTGGCATTATGCCTAGCACGAAGTGTTGTGACCGCAAACGACGTTCGGCCTGCAAATTCGTTTATTGCCCGAACTTCCGTACAGGTCATGTTAAACATAGGACCACAAACGCGTATACTCATTTTTACGGCAGACGTGCATTCACATACATTGGGTGGCCGTACGTTGTCATTCGCCCTGGTGGCACTTCTCCCATAGCGCGTACACACTATTCCGATAGTCTCTTCTGGTCCGTCGTCTCCCTGGCGTTGAGGCTTGCCCTTTTGTTCCCGAATGTCGCTTGTGAGTAGTATACTACTCACAACGAAACTGCCTGTTATACTAAAAAAGCAATAATACTTATTACACCGTCTTCCGCGCAACCTGAATAAGGTAGATGAAGAAAGAATCATGTTCGACAATGTTGACTTCTCTCTCAACCGCACGTCATTTTGAAGAGCCAATCTGACTTTTGGTTTGATTGGTGTGCTCGACTTGGTTGCTACGCTTCGGTTATTCTTACTTTCATCCTAGAAGCGAAAATTCAGATGGGCCTAATCATGTTGGAACCACTTTGTATCACGATAGCTTGTCTGACAAACCTTCGACTATGACACTTTTTAATCAGTCTGACAACCCTGTTTTAACTCCCTTTTTCAATTAAGGAATTTGGTCCTAGTCGTTCGCGGTGGATTATCAATCAAATATAATGAAGTTCTGCATTATTGACAAACCTATTAACCAAGGAGTTGGAAGCAGTGGCAGTGGACCGTCGAAGCCCACTCCGCTTAAACCAGCGTGATTAGTCTATCCAGTTGATAACAAACGAAGACAATCTGAGCGAGTGAAGCTCAATTAGACGATTCGCGTAAGGGCTTTGAGAACGGAATGTTGGGCGTGTTAGCCTCAATTTATCAACTACATCTTTCCCGTTTAGTAAATGTAGATCACCTGTCTCAATTGTTTAGACTCACTTTTTTTAAACAACTAGCCTGTCTGTCATTCAATTACAGGTGTAGCACCGGTGGCATCGCTTTTGTTCTGAAAATACCGATAGTATGAATGGCTAATGGTTCTGATTGAACAATGCTGGCATTTAACTTCATTTGGTTGTACACTTAACTCAAATTGATAGGCCCTAAGAACGTTATCGGACGATTCATCAGGTCCTTAAAGGCTCGTTGCTTTTAACACACTCAAACTGATCACCATAATTTGATGCTGAAGGCTTTGACAAAAGTGACCAGCGTAGTAGTCAGCGATAACAAATCTCATTGCCGTACGGATTACGTCATAAAACGTTTTTTAACTGCATTATGACCTAAGTGAGGTTGATCATTTTGGTCTCGAATGACGCGGACCGACTAGCACAATCTACTTCACCCTAATTTTGCCAATCGTTATTGCAAGATTACCTTCTATTTTTTGTTTCACGTCTTCATTATCTTGATAGGTTGATTTCTATCACTACTGTAATTCCTGAAGGCCTTAGAACTACTTTTGGATTCGTCTGCTCGAAACACGCTAACATCTTTAAACCTCTGTTGGTCACTTGTGACGTACACTTGTAGGTGGAAGAATAGTGTGTCCCACATAAGGGGTTGTTTTATAACTACACGCCGAGCGGTCGTGAGAGAAAACACAGGGGCGTGTTCAAACATCAGGTGACGAATGCAGGAAATATACTTCTTTGAGCACAGTAGTGGAACCCAAATGTCTACTTGTAGGGAACAAAGTAAGAACCCCTATTGATGTCTTTTCGTAAAGTTTAAATGACAGCAGCCAATTTTTGACAAAACTTATGGCTTCCGCAATGGAGTTCATGTTTTGGCTTGATCTAGAAGAGTGTCTTTATGATGAAGACTTTGGGGGCGGAATACACCTCGTTATAGGAGTAATTTCGGTATAACGAGTGACTTACCAAGTTTACTAAATACTCAACTGATTTTGCGTTCATGTTGAACGGTGCCATGTGAGCCTGACGTACACATTGTTTTTCTTTCTGTGTGGTTCTTAGCAAATGATATGTGAGACACCTGCGTTATTACGAAACCAAGTGCAATACGTATGTGCCATTAAATACTTGAAACTAGAAACCCGCGTTATTGATCCCTCCTGATGTGCACAAATTAACAAGCTCAGTTTCTATTTCACTAATGTTTAAAAGAAATCGATGCCACGTTCCAGGCCAAATCGGCGCGTGATTGTCATACAGTCGACAATGTTGGTCAGGGTCACAAAAGGTTTGAGCTAAATAACCGGCATAGCACTGTCCATTTACACTTCCCGTTACAGATGGCTCGTTTAACCACCCACTCTTCTAGTTAACGTCAACATACATCAAGCCACCAACCAGTCTCACGAGCTGCCGAGGCTGTGACCCTGTTCACTTCAGGGTGACTGTACAACAGTCTTTTTCGGCGGTTTTTTCTCTTTTGCTCAGCGGGGCGTATTATCGTCAAAACAGGGCTCACTGAACCAAATGTGGATGACTACTGTTCATCCGATGAAAGTTCTGGACAATGATAGCAGTTAACAATGTCCTATTCTCACCCCGTTAAGTTATCTGTAGTCCGTTATGATAGTCGCTCATTGTTCGGTCGTGCCATCTGATCAGACATCTCTTTTCTAAACTGTTGACTGTTGGATCACCTGGCACATTACCTTACTGTGTACGCTAACCTGTTTCAGGATGGTTAATTCGCTTGTTATGATGAAACTTTCGTTGTAACAACGTCCGTTATAATGATCACACGTCCAGCCTTTTAAAAAGACATTTCAAGTCCAGACGTTCTCCTCGTCATAGTAACCCTTTCGTTATAACATCGCTTTTTCGAAGCCGTATTTTTTAAATAGTAGACACAAAGAAGAATATCTTTACTCCGTTGATATCACGGTGAGTGAATGTCTGTTAGAGGTACAACCTATTAACTCTCTCGTCACATTCCAAGTATACGAATTATTTGTTCGGGATTGAATTTCCTGAGTAAACATCTAGCTCGACCGTCAACTTTGTTAATGTTTGCATCGGCTTCCTGTCTTTTCTGTGTGTAATTGTTATCTATGTATTTTGCACGGAACTTCAAGACAATTTCATGGCGATGCGACTCAAGGTGATGATGGAGAGGTTTAATCGAAATGAAGACTTTTAAGACGGAGCCCATCTACATCACTTGTTGCGGGCAGATCCAAAAATGCTCATTATTCGATCACACTGTAGAAGAACGTGACTGCTTCGTTTTGTAGAATTGTTGGTCGGTACCATCTGTGTACCTACTGGGCATAGTCTGGGATGGACTATAAGACATTATTAACTTGAGCTGTACGAAGTAGGGAAGTTAGAGAACACTAAGTACGTTTTCCAAAAGCTAGTCGTGAACCTCTATAAACCATCGCAAAGGTAGTCCTACATTTGAATTAAACGTACCTTCATGTTCAATTGTCCTTCGGATTCGTGTTGGGAGACGCATCTTCTAACGAAGCAGCAGAGGCAAACCACGTCATATTGACAGATCGATCGGCTTTGAGGGAATGGATATATTTTAACTCACTCAGTTAATCAATCTCACTCAGTTACCCAGATTGCAAATGCACGATCGAACGCCTGTACGTTGTCTAAATTGTTTTCTCGCGTTCACTTGCTAATGCCCCCCATAACGTGATTCGTCCCAACGCTGTGACCGCCATATATGATCGTCTCGTTTGATTTGCTATGCATCTTGTCGGTCATGTATGGTACTCATTTCGCCCTATAAATTTAGAGCCTCTGTGGCCTAATTCTGACTTGACTCATCCTTCCAATAAACGCTGTTGCCGCACCTATCCTCTTTCTCGGTTCTGGGTCAACCGATTAAGCGCGTACCAAAAGTGACGATCCAATAGTTCGTAACCGATCTTTTCGAATTCCGTTGAAAGTTCGACTCAGGCTATCCAGATCTGGGTTAGTGCGAAATCGTTATTCCTCGTCAACTAGAAATAAGACGATTTCAATGGTATGGTGTCTAAGCTGGAACACGATATATTAAAAACAAAGGTCAAAGGAAGTTACAGTCTTGGAGTAAGGGTTAGGAAATTTCAAGAGTATTAGCAAAATAAGTGGATTTAATTCAGACTGAGTAACCAAATTAAACCTTTAGTATCAACAAAGCTGAAGAGAAAAAAAGATATCAGACCACTACAGTTCAAGTCTTTGAATGGGAAAGTGGACGGTTTAACAAATGAAAAGGATCATAAGTTGATGTGATATATAGAATATTTAAAAGGAGGCAAACTGAGTACTGAACGATTTGTCATAGCGTTTTGAATCCACACTAAGATTCGTTATCAAACATATACATATGTGTGTAATTGATTTGTAGCTTCTTTTCACTCCATTGGTGTGAATGGATACGGCAACCTCGGATTGCCAGTGTGCATCGGCTACAGCCTCACTGGCTCGAAATGGCGTTTGTAATGCCTCACATGGCGCTCACTCTCAGTCCGACATTCCATTCCATTCGTCCTTGTGTGAACTCATAAGGCAAAGATAGTCTGAATGAGAGGTCGAACCGGCTATCCTTCGCGTTACGAAACAATGCGCTTATCCATTTGGTAACTAGTTCTATGAGCATCGCTTTTGACGGGGGAGTTTGTATGTTATTGTTTTATAGCTTGTTTTCACCTCGGTCAGTACATCCGTTGCAACGTCACAGGGCAACACCACCATGACCTATGCTGCATATGGTTCCCTTGTGTACCGCGTGCCTGAATTCATGGCCGCACAGCTGCTACTCACCGAACTTCTGGACACTTATCTAGATCACACTTCTCTGGTGATACGGTTCAACGTTGCGGCCTCCTCCTCATTTTCAGATTTAAGCCGTACCCATAAGTACACTGTCTTGGACTGCAGTTGGTCCAGACGATGGTCCACAAAGTTGTAGATGAGTAAATAGGTATAAATGCACAGCTAATAAAAAGTACAGAAGGATGAACAAACCAAATTGAGCTTCATTAAAAAGAAGAGCTAACGAGTTTGCAGGCAGCTGGCTGCGACACACTATCATAGAAGAGAGTGTTTTTAAACGGCAGTATGGATAGTCGTGAGCTTCCCAATCGGATTAGATGACACCTACCAACCTTGCTCAACGGAACGATCGAAGCTTTCACAGCCCATGACCACGTCTCACCTGACTGCCTTGTGACTTTTTCCAACCATCAGCAACGACACAACAATGCCCGATGTGCTAGACGCTCCGTCGACATAGGGAGTACATGACCCAACGGAGACTGCATTTGCGCTACCTCGGTCATCGATCACGAACTTGCACGCCTTCTAAACACGCGCCGAGTTGCTCACAAAGTTAGCATACCTTATACAGGCCATCTGGTAGAAATTACGGTTATCAAATAACAAGAGTGTGAGCCAGTGGACAGATCGAATTCTTTGGAGACAATGCTAACACTTTTGTGGTTGTCACATGATGTCCTGACACCTGTGTGAAAGTAGAAATTGCTGTTAATAAACACCAGTAATGAGGCACTTTTTCAGTTTCCCATGTAGAACGTAAGAGTGTGATCAGTTCATGTTACAGTCTTTTACGGCCATCTTTGAAAAGTGTCGAAGATAGAAGACCCGAACCCGAGACTTTTTTACGTTTCAATATTTTAAGCTTCACAGCCACTTCGTTTTCCGACGGACGAACATCCGGAGTGTCATAACTAACTACGGAATTTCCATCATCTACAACTAAATGAGTTGACTGAGATTAGTTGAACTGCTCCCCAAAGTGCTCAGCTCACTTGTCAATTCGCCGTGGCAAGCTGTAAATTCGTGAGTCATCTTTTCACATAGAGTCTCACTAACACCTCGCTGACAGCCAGTTCATTTATGTCTCAGGAAAAACAGCATCTAGTTAATTTCAAGTTGAACATCGCCCACAATTGATCGCAGCTGTCACATTTCCATAGACTTTCCAGTCGATCCCTCTCGGAAAGAAGAGCCAGACTCGAGTTTCGCTCTCATTAGAGCTCGTCAGTAGTGCATATCCTTGTCACTGCCGGGACTTGAACCACGGACACGCTGTTCATGAGGCAACCGTGTTTACCACTGCGCCATTGACCTCACGTTAGGCACGACCGAATTATC
>JTDE01004487.1:27101-41628 GCA_014338405.1 Paragonimus skrjabini miyazakii | reverse complement strand
AGTCAAATATTAATTAGCTAGAGTTGGAGCTAATCCGCAACCCTGCTTCACGTCAGTCACAGTTCAACATCATCACGAGGGTCGGTTCACAAGACCGCACTTTGGTTTGCATACTGACATACAACATGTTCTTAAAGTGACGAATTTACATGGACAACCTAACTTACCCACTTTTATCCACAGTGTCTCACAATCCACATAGACAAACACTTCGGTGAAGTCCTCAAAAAAGCCGTATAATCTCTGGTCCCGTTCATGGCGCATTTTTCGCACCTGGTGAGTAGCAATAGTACTGCGACTGGTCACAGAATATTCGTCTCCACAACTTCGGCGTTAAGTCAAGTGACCCGAATTCTTTCTTGAACTTTAACAGCACTGTTCGTCATTTTGACGTTCTGGTAACCATCTGTACTCTACCTATATCCCATACCTCCAAACAAACACACAATGAGGGGGTATCTTTGAACCCATGTGGAACTGTTTTCCATTTCTTAATGGAGTGAACCAAACGGAGTGGAACGCTTCTCAAAACTGGGCCTAACTACATCAACAGCTCTCTTTCGCAACTCATCTTTGTCCATAGCCCTTCGGTTTCAACGTTGTCCTATTGCACTGTGAACCTCTGTCAGATCCGAGGCAAAAAGTGACTGATTACCGGCTTGCTATAGCGGATTGCTAACCATCCTCTAGTTAACAGTCGCAGACTAATATAATGGGCTATCAAAGTACATGTACCAGATCCACATAATTGTTTTGATTGTGTGCGCGAAATGCCGGAGTCTCAGTTCATCAGTGTTGTGACCATAAAAAGTGTTTTGCCTGCGAAATTGTTGCGGGAAATCTCGTATAGGTTGTGTGAAAACAGAAAACGATGAACGCGTATACTTAATTGCATGGCTGACGTGTATCCGCACCCATTGGTCAACAGTGATTCGCCATGGTGACACGTCCCCCATAGTCTATGCACACGGTTCCAATAGTCGTTTCCGATCCATCGTCTTTCTGGCGTTGAGACTTGTCCTTTTGTTTTTGAATGTACATGCTATACTACTCTCAAACGATGGTGCATATTACCTCTGTAGCCTGGACGTATGGATCAAAATCGTCCTACAGCAGCTCACCTTACTTCGTTTGCCAACTGTTTATGATTTCACAAAGCTTTCCATTGAACTGGTGACTTTCAGTTATAAAAATAGCAAACACTATTCATTCAAGGTAACAGCATCCTCGTTCCTAAACGGTTCTGATCGTTTCTGATACTAAATAAAGTTTTTTTTCGATGATTGTTGCCGCGATCTGCTCCGCATTATACGACCACATATCATCAGGGGGTAGTGAACGCAAATGTATCTTTGGGACGAACGGTGAGTGCATGTCAGAACGTAGATCCCGGTCTTGTGTTCTCCGATTGCCTAACATTCACATTTCGTGGCTGGCCTATAAACTGACACAACTCTATGTTGTTCAGCCTATGATCTCTTTCGTACCTGGCTCTGCATATCATTCTCGTGATGTGTACTTGGCGAATGTTGCGACGTCGCACGACCACATACCTAGGCAGGTGGTGGTGACGACTTCCTGGATGAATCCAGGTCATGATAGCACACACCTCTAGCCGAAACTGAATGTTCGTCCTGGCTAGCTAATAGACAAGCCTCAGACGAGGCGAACAGCCATCGTACTTATTGACCGCGCCAATGCCGTCGGGTCCAACCCGTTCGTTGAAGTCCCCCAAGAGAGACAGTCGGTCACTCACGTGTGTCCAGCCATTTGCGGTGTAAAACCCATCATAGTGCTGATCCTTTAAATCGTCGGCGTTGTTCATAACTGGATCATAGACATCAAGAATAATGGCCGGCTTACCTCGACCGCGTCGAATGCGCATGGAAATGAGTTGGAGGCTGATGTCGTTAAGTTTGCCTATCATCAATGAGTCGGTGTGATCATCGACTACAAAACATACGTCGTGTCCCTGAATGTGTATCTCGCGCCTGCATTCCGTAGGTTTGCTTGATCTGTATGCCCTGTTTCACCCGAGCCAGTGACATCAATTCAATAGCGGCTCAGTCCTATCGCAATCAGTGTGATAGGGTGTTCCGGTTGTGCGACACTACATCCATCTGGCAGGATACATAGGTTACATATCTCTAGAGACAACGTACTGCACCCACAGGAGTGGCTGAATAAACCTCACCCGGAGCCTTTGATTTAACAGCCTGACAGTCAGGACAACAAAATATGAGGTTTTGAGGGGACTCTAGTCGGAGTCAGTGATTCAAACGTGTTATTCACTGGACGGTGAGCAGATAAAAAAATGACTAAGACATTGATGTATGTCTCTGATTCCTGCTACGCGCATTAGACGTACTGAAATCCACACTAAGCTCCTGGGGATTAATGTAAGCTTTTCGACTGCACATAGCACTCTGTAGTCTGTCTAATAAAAGGTCTTTAAAATGTACCCACTTTTATCATTTCCTGATCTCATTCTATACTTTTCGCATAGTTTGATGATCTTAAATTTAGTTATTTATAAATTCGATTATCTCACAATGTTCTCACTTTCATTGATGGCGCCTTCTCACGATTTTTGTGTGTTTATGACTGCACAATTACCTACCTTACGGTCCTGGTCGGATACTGTCGTGGATCGGATGGATCAATCAACTTTGTGAGCGCTCGCCCATCAATGTCCCTTTATCTCAAGATCTGGACGGGTAAAATTTGCTGGATTTTGGCCGTATGGAAACAATCTAATTCCGTGAAACATTACAGCTGGTCGGTCTCGAGGTTTTCAGTTATGATAGTCGGGTGATTCGAAATTTATTTAGACTTGTCTGCTGATCAGTCAGCAAAAACTCTTGGCCGGGTAAAAGCACTTAGTTTAAAGAAATAATCAGAACCGTATGCTACATAAGTCTCAATGCCAAAATCTGTGAGTGTTTCTCGAGAAACGGTCCTTCATATCGTATCGAACAATGTTGATATCAAGGAATAAGTTAAAAGTGAGTCATCTCAAAGCAAATGTTACTTACAAATGAGGCAAGGATTCGACGAGGCCTTGTTTCAGTTGGTTAAGCAAATGCATAACAGATGTAGTGGATCACTTATCATTAAAAATCTACTTCAAAGCAATAAAGCTTCCCGACCTGTTTAACGTACAAGAGGATGCAGCACCTAAAAAGTGGTTTCGTTGCTGGAGAGCTCACTGTTCGATCTAGTAACCCACGATTTCTCCTGTCAGTGAAACCTTGTTCTCATATTTCCAGTTTGAGATTTAGCTACACCATGGTGTGTGTGTGTGTAGGTCTTTTCGACTGAGAAGACATACATTCCGGTTTGCTGTGAGTTGTGTGTTGATTTACCCTTATTAACCAGCTCGATTGCCATATCTCACCAGCGATCACTTGAGCAAGCTCACCATCGCTCCAGATGGCCGCCAGCCTTTCCACCTGGCTTAGTCTAGCCTACCTATCAACAAACCTGTGGTCCGTCTTCTCAGTTTACGCATGTGACGATGAGCCCAGTGTTCGCAAGGCCAATCCAGACAAACCAAAACAATCTATCCCAGACTCAAATCAAGAGAAGTACGTTACCCTCATGATCGGCTATCATAGAATGCAGATCAAAACCTTAACTTAGCAAATTCGTGTAGACTGCTGTCTACTGTTATTACTTTCGAGTAGTTCGTGTATTTCACTAATTTGTTTGACCACGAATAGGTTTACAGTCAGCCACCATCATTCTAAGGTATTCAATGGTTAGCTTCGTACATCACCAGTGTGTTTATATGATCAAATCCGTCCTCGACACTATCTGTTTTTCATTAACGTAAATGTGTAGAGGATATAAAGTTTGAAAATGTCTATAACTAGACCAACCGGCTGGCTCCTACATAAGAGGCTAATCTGCAGCATGAAGTAATTGCTTGTTTGTAAAGATATTGAGGCCGTGTTAATTACTCATCACAAGCTTCCGTTGTGTGCCCAAAAGAACTTGATCGTTATATTTTATCTTGCCTTGGTTTTCTTAACCAGAGTCAAAGTGCCTTCGGGAAGCCACTGACAAATATTAATTTGTTTTTCGCAAATCAACCTTTTCCCGTAACAAATTTGAACAGAGAACTGAGAAACAGTTTTTGCACAGTGTATCTCTCGAGCACATTTCGTTGCATTTCGTCAGCTGAATTCCAGAATTAGGTTTATCACTGAACACGAGCAGGATGAAACCTTGGCGTTTTTGGACATTTTCATGAAAGCCAGAACAACGGCTCCTTACTGCAGTCCGTCTACCGGAAACACAGTTGGACTGGACAATATCTGAACTTTCACAGTTTTGTGCCGATTTAGTACAAGCGGAGTCTGGTGCGAACTTTTTTCTATCGCGCAAGAAGAATCTGTTCAAGAGATATATTGATCAAATAGATGTCACTATTGAGAACCACGTTCAAAGGAAATGGCTATCCATCGGCATTTGTTGAGATGTTCGGCAAACAAAAGCCGATTGCCGCGATGTATTCAACAGTTCCCAAACTAAATGTCTATCTCCGTTTGCCATACAAGGGTGATGACATTACTACTGTTGAAAACCTATCTCACGGCGTCTATGGGCGCATGCTCTGGGCAGCCCAACTGGTTAAGATGTTTACCACCACCCGAATCCCAAAACCACCTCTGAAAGCGCCGCTACCGCTTAACGCGAAATCCTACATCATCAATGAATTCTCGTGTGAGTGCCGGGCCACTTACATAGGCAGAACGGAACGGCAATTACGTAAACGAGTCAACGAACACAGTCCAGTTTGGGTTCGCAAAACGCTCATGGATACCACAATGAAGGACTCAAGTCAGAGTGTGACAAATCACAATGAACCAGCGTCATTAGTCACTCGACACCTGTTGACTTGTCGACCCCAAATGAACCTGGAGAAGACGTTTCGGATATGTTACGCAACAAAAAGTCGAAGGCTTCTCTGGTTCGCGGAGGTGGTAGCAATTAGCAAATTGAAGCCACCATTCTGCATACATGAATACTTGTTCGTCAGTACGAGATTGCCCTGGTAACATGTGTATGGACATGTGTGAATGTTTATGTCGTTGTTAATTTTATTGTTTAGCTTCACAATGCCCATTGAATTTTGCTATATAAACCCACAGACTGCAGTATGTGCCTGGTGAGATGCAGTGAACGTGCCCGAGAGATATATTGTGCAAAAAACTGTTTCTGACTTCTTTGTTCAAATTTGTTTTTAGTTAACCTTTTGTTTACTTCAGTTTCAAATTTTGTGACTGAAAAAAAAATGAAATGAAACGAAATGAATTCATCTCGCGAACTTCGTGTTCTGCCCGCGTCATTCAAACCCAGATTAATTAAATCGCTGGAGATCGCATGAATTATCAAACTCATCTGGAGACCACCATTAAGTTGTTGAGTCGTTTTTATCCATACTAATTATTTACAATTTTAAGGCACTCAGTAGCTAAAGGAATGAGTACAAGACTCGGACATTAGTTGTCATGTCGATTGACGTTTGATTCTCAGTACAACTATGTCCTCTGGTTTGTCCGCAGACCATATAGTCAATACACATGTGCTGAAGTCCAAACGATCTGAAAGCCTCACAATTGTACAGCAGACATTCTCGTGCATACACGCGCAACTGTGCGTGTACGTGTTTGGTGTATTGACACCCGTTTGTCCAATCCGCACAGTCTGCAAAATTCACCTTATTTTGGCCCATTTTTTTCGCTTCATTTGAGACTATGTGGCCTTGGCCTGGTCAGTAGCTTTTTCAGGTGTGACGCACGCAAACGGCCTGATAGTTTCCTGAAGGCTTGCACACTGACCGTTATCGTACCACCGTATGGTCTATCGATCGTACACTCGAGTTGGAAGAGAACAGGGAACAAAGTTCAGCGCGTGTACGGTGTGTACGCATACGCTTGCGCGTGTGTCTGGATCTCAATCGTACCTCACATAATACAGCGCACTTTCGTTTACTTGAAATTCAAACTGCCACTGTTTGCGTATGTGGGTACGATCAATACCAACTAGTTCACTGTCTGGATTCGGAAACAAAGCCGCAAACTTCGATGTGCACGGAAAACCAAAGGAATCGTCATAGCAACATAACAGTTATGTGAGCACTTGCTATCACAACAGTGATTACTTCTCTACACTGATTTATGTCGTAGTTTTCCCTGCAGAACAACTGTTCACTGATTACCATTTTTCGAAAGGGCGCGTGTCGCTTTTTCTTAGCCTTTGCATATGGCAAACGTGTGTTATATGTAGGCTGTGACGTTTACTTGATTCTTTGGTCTAGCCAGTTGACTTTGCTGATGTTTTGAAAGTTTTTCTCTCCGGCCTGTTCATACGCATTAGTAAGATATTATTAGACATCAGTCAAATCTGGGATGCTTCGTGTTTTCTACTGTCATCGGCCCTGACAGTGGTCTTGAAAATAGATTTGTTTGTCGCTGTATTTGTAAGCAGTTTAAGTAACAATAGCTTAATGTCGATTTAAAATTAATCCTTAGATATTCTCAAGTTGAACATCACCCACAATTGATCGCAGCTGTCGCATCCCCATAGACTTTCCAGTCGGCCCCTTTCGAAAAGAAGCACTAGACTCGAGTTTCGCTCTCATTAGAGCTCGTCAGTAGTGCATATCATCGCCACCGCCGGGACTTGAACCACGGACATGCTGTTCATGAGGCAACTTGAAAATTGACCAAATCCCCGACTACTCATCAGTAATCTAAACTATCGCCTAGCATGTTTAATGAGATCGGAGATCTCGACCTGTCTAGGAAGTCCTAATCGTGGGGTTATCGATTGGAGTTAACACATGGTAACTATCTCCTACCGAGGCGATCAAGCAACCTGATCATTACTCACAAGCGAAAGTGGTTGAGTGTTTACATATGATAATTCGGTCGTGCCTAACATGAGGTCAATGGCGCAGTGGTAAACACGGTTGCCTCATGAACAGCGTGTCCGTGGTTCAAGTCCCGGCGGTGGCGATGATATGCACTACTGACGAGCTCTAATGAGAGCGAAACTCGAGTCTAGTGCTTCTTTTCGAACGGGGCCGACTGGAAAGTCTATGGGGATGCGACGGCTGCGATCAATTGTGGGTGATGTTCAACTTGAAAATTAACCAAATCCCCGACTACTCATCAGTAACCTTAGATATTCTTTAGTAGATCATATTCCATAGCACTAGTGAACGTGGACTTACCTGTGTATTATAAGCTCAAGATGGCTTCTACTGTAACACTATTCTCTGTCAATCACTCGTTCACAAATTTGGGCCACGCTTACCTTGACTGCTTGATCAAGTATGATACTATGCGGACGTTCACATGCACCCACATAAGAGAATTTATGCGAGTGCCTTGTAGTCAAGTAAGGTCCTACAATGTTTATTAAATCCAGCAAGTAGAGACTGAGCACTGTGTTTATTTTATTTTGACTTAATCAGAAGGCCGAGCCGAAACCGTTTTCTTTGTAGCACGATAACAACTAATGACCACATGAAGCGGCAAACGTGTCACCCCTCCTCTAACTCGAATACAATATGGTCATTAACTAGAAGAACTTCCCTTAGGTGTGTTAGATAATTTGTGCCAACCCTTGAACTTATTTCATAATGACTTACATTTCCAATTACTAATGTAAATTGGTAAAACCTTAGCTACAACGTGAAGCTCAGTTCTACAACACTCCTGAGGAAGGCCACCCGAGGTGGTTGAAACGTAGAGTATTACAACTTGCTCATAACGTTGTGTTAATCTCAATCCATTTATCAATCTCAGTTCCACTAGTTTCTTGTCTCTTTGAACTTGTGGCAGCTTATACCTTATTTGTGGTGAACTCGTTATTGTTCTCAAAGGCTCGAGAAGTTTCTGTCAAACAAACGCCACAGCGTTACTCAGTAACTAACTCTACCACATAACCGAGTTCCCTTCTCAAATTGGTACTTTCGTTCGCCTGCCATATACCGCCACATTCCTAACTTGGGTTCGTACTATTCACGTGACTCGTTCTATGACAATCGAAATAGGTAGTGACCGAACAAGGCATAGTCTTCTTGAAATGTCATATCCGCTTAGAAAACAGCTTTATGCAGCATAATAATAAGCCTTATATCGAAAGTAATTAAAGCTCATGCCCAACCGGAGCGTCTTAAACTAGTGTCATTTGCAGTCCACCTTTGCTAATGATTTGATCTACTTATATGAATCGGCAATGGTGGAGTCTTACTAATCAGAAGGTACCAATCATTGTGGTGGATGGATGACTGAGGTTGTGCTGATCGGTTTGCACCTATTTAATATAAGAACAGTCGGAAAAGCTACCGATCGTCCAACAATTTTGGACCCGGAATCAAAATCCGGAGTTAAAACCATCTCATGGACTTCCAGGTGAAATGCTTATTCAAAGACAGACCTCCTAACTGAATTCGATTGACGGAAAGCCACGACACAATGCCGTAACCGCACTCGTGACCGTTGGCAAAGGGCGAATGCGCACTTCAGGCCAAATCACTCGACTCCAGAGGCCCTGTGTTTCAGCCAGCGCGTGGTTATTGACAAACTATTCAATTCTTGGAAGCAACCCATGCTGGGACCCAGCATGCATCGCAGTACAAATGGGCGATTTAAAAATGCAATTCTTCTCTAGCGGAGCGTGCTAAAACGGTAATATTTCACTAAGCGATGGGTACCAGAAAACTACATTCATAAACAAAACATTTACTAATTAGCAAAGGATCGACGGAAACAAAATGCTGACAGATGTCGTGCCATGTTCCCCTGTGACCACTGCACACTTGCGGACAGCAACGCGGTGTTATGTAACTGTTTCAAAAATGTTAGGTTGCGCATGGCATTTTTCAGTTTTGTGACCCCTTCACTTAAACGAATCTACTTCATTTCAGCATATCTTTCTTTACTACTTTAATCGAAAATTAGTGCCGTGGTGGAAGCAACTTGCTGTGTCATCTAGCTGAACCCCACACCCTCATGAATATGATGAGCCGAATGATTCACCGTTTCAGGAATCGGATGTAGGCTCACGCAGTTTTGAGGGAGAAAAATTGAAGTAGCAGGCCGGTGTGTGTTCAGCAGATAAATCAAAAGTCTGAATTGTAACTCTTTTTGAACATTCACGAGCCACAACGGATCTTACAAATCAGGCTATCTGGATAGTGATGGTTGATAGCGCAAAACAGAAAGTGAAGCACGAAACGTCACGATTGAGAGAAACGACCGATAGTAACAACAGTGATACCAAACCTGAATATTCGACGATCACATGCGATAGCGTGTGGTCCCCATATGGCGAAATTCTGGTGGGTACAGATGAATATTTTGAGTATTGAATACAATTATGTGTACTTGTGTTAAAGTTATACCATGCACGTTTCAGTTGCACTGATCAAACTATCTAATAATGAGTTAAAATACAGTGCATTCGTGATTTGAAACACATTCGTGATTCGCATTCGTGATTCCCCATCGAAATACTGGCAATATAGATCTGAGCAGGAATCCTTCTGTAATGTACTTCATCTTCTACATAGTTGATTAGTAGTCCTGTGTTAAGGTTCTAGCCGAACAAAGGCTCTTCCATTTCCTGTACCGGTACATTAACACCACAGTTGGCGTCAGATAGGTGATCGCAGTCAACGGGACGGTTTCTATTTATGTTGAGCTAGTGGAGAAAGAATCCCACTGTTTGTGACTTATCCTATCATTGGCTGGCCCATCCACTTAGGCAGTTTAAGTGCTTGCTTATGATCACGCATTCACAAGCTGAGTGATACTTAGACCTACTAGGGTAAGCTCTAGTGAGAAGAATATGTTAAGTTTTTTTATACTTTACCGTTGTTCATACCCCTACCACATTTTTCTCGGATTCGGTACAATGTAGAATTTTACACATTCAAAGCGTTATTTGGTCTTGACATAAAACGAAATGCTATAGTATTATGTTGGTGTATGTACTATGATTAAGGAATTACGAAAATAACAGCGGCAAGTATTTAATCAAGCTGATTGCACAGTTCATGATTAGCCCCGCCCCAGAGGGAAAGCGACTGGTGGTCGAGACTCATGTATTTTAACTGTCGTCTACGTACATGGAAATCAATCACTGATTGATTATCCACATGACACTGTTCAGAATGTCGCTTTCTATTAGAGTAGCAACTTTCTTTCAGATTACGTTTCCATGTCCAAGTTACTGGGATTGTCATAAATCAGACATTCGTTCTCTCAAAACTGTGTACTCCGGCGACTTCAAACTGATAAAGGATGTTAACTATCAGAATTACGATTTATCAAAAATATCGATTATCAGGAGTCTTGGTGTTTTGAACTGTTAAGACTGTGGACGATCAGGATTGTGAATTGTTAGGATTTTAAGTCATTAGAACTTTTAATTGTCGGGACTGAACTGTCAGGTTTATGAACGGCTCCTGGAGTACGTGGATGACATTCTAAGTTTAGCTTCTCTACTGAAGACGCGTGCACCATAATGATTGTGTAGGCAGTCGGGTTTGTTTGTGTAAAAAGCGCCTCACAACTTCAAAGTGCAATGCTCAAATCGATTAAACGTTTTACCTGTTTAGGTTACACTATTTCATGAGGTAAAGTAGAAGGACAGAACGATGGAAGCACGTGTTGCCTTTACTAACTTACGTCATCAGTAGCTTCGAAAAATCGACTAGTTGTCGTTAAAAGAACTTGTCATATTGCTTGTTTGCTGTTCACGTTGTTGCGACAACAGTTATGCGTAGACATAATTAGCTTCGGTCACTATGACAGTTTAATCCGGAAACGGATGTCACTAACCGTGTACATTTCGGAAGAAGACGAAAAACATCAACAAACTTGTTATAGTGGACAACTGTTACCCCCACCAACCAATTTATATCAGGCAAGATGGTCGCGTGAGCAACATGGCTGTTCACCAGTGCGTATTTCCGTTGATACAGGATACAATATTGTTTGATCAGTCGACACTAACGTACAGCCCGCAAAAGTTGGGCCACGCACTCCGCATGCCAGCTGAGCGTTTACCGCCCTGTGCTTTATTTACCGAGGTCACCGTCAGTCGGACACACCCACGAGGTGATCAGATAACGACGTAGTCACGATATACGAAGACCCTAACTATTCTTTGGAATAAAATGGGTAGATGTCGCTGCCTGGTTGAGAGCTTTGAAAATGGTCGTCACCGTTTGTAAACGTCAGCTAAGTTGGCACAATGTCGCAGCCAATGGTGTGCGTATATCCACAACTCCAACTTCTCTAGTTAACCCTATTTTATCACGTTTGTTGTTTCGCTTTTCTTCTCACAGTTTATTCTTCAAGGATAGTCCACGTCATTGCTTGGGGTGAATGGCCGGTAGAATCAGGGTACCGTCCGGTCGGATTTATGACCGTTACGAATGGTTGAATAACTGAGACAACTTCAACAACTTGTTCTATTCACTCTGGTTTGCACAGTGCATAAAAATTGAGGTAGGTTGTGAACACAGGCCGGATACTGATTAATAGATAACTGCTTCGCCCATTATTATTCCATAAGTCCGACCTGTACAGGGGTGGTGGTGAGTGTCTCAACGGTCCTATCCACTTTCTGTATAACAGATTATGAAAACAGTCTCTGTTTGTAAACAGCAAAAAAATTTACGGTTTTTTGCCCAACAAAGTTGTTTATTTAACACGAAAGTTGCATATAATCGGGAGGTTAATAACGTCAACAAAAATGCATATATATAACATGTAAATGACAGTGTGCCAAATATATGTGAAAAGCAAAAAACTGTATAATAAAATGTTAGGACTTATCAAAATCCCAATAGCGCAGCAGAAATTACTGACAGTTCTAAATCACCAAGTGTGACAGTGAGAGTTTGCGGGATGTGACGGGTGGACGGGTTGATTTGAGAGCAATCATTGACCTGTAATTTGTTTGCAGGATGAAGCTATACAAGTCTACGAGTTGAAGATGCTTGCCGTAGGACTGCGCGTTGTTTAGCTCGCGTGGTGGCATCAAGGCAGGATGTGTTGTTCAACATGTTGTGCAGCAGTGAATAGTTATTCCTCTTGATTCGTCGCGTAGAGGTGTGTGATAAAACCGGATTCGTTGTTCTGGCAGTGTTCGTAGCCATGAGCCATGCCAAACCATGAAATGGGTAGTGTTGTTGTCACCACCACTAACGTTGCTGACACTGTTGGAACCGCTGATCATGTCAGACATTCCTTGCCAAGCGCTTCGCCGAACGGTTCCTGTCAGGCGTTGTGCTGGGCGGTCCCGGTCAGCGTTGTGCTTGTCAGGCGCTGTGGTGGGCTGGACGTTGATTGAATAAACATGGCTGTTTTTATAGTTCACCTTAGTTTTTAAATTTGGGTCAAGAGAGTCGCCGTGTCGGGACACGTCACACATTGGATATGACGTTAGAGAGGTAGCTTACCTGATTAATCACGTGACAGGTTCAACAGCGTAATTAAGGAATGTGTGTGAACGAGCGTATTGGAGATTGTGACGGATTTATCATGATGTTCGAGTTGACCGAACAGCAACCTGTCCATTTAGAACGAGGTCATTCGAACCCCTACATTTCACGGTTCTTCTTAGGTATGCTCCATACTTATTTGTTTTATAAGCACTGACTTTTGTGCAGTTGAACCGAGTTCTCAATTCGAGAAATTAATGGGCGTTTTTGACTTGAAGATGGACGTGTGCTGTTTTGGTGCGCTAGCTTGGACTTCCGAGGTGTAAAAACAACGTATACTAAATGCCTTTCTGACACAGTAAGATAATATTTACTGAGTGCTTAGAATGTGACAAGCAGTCAGTGGGGAAGAACGAGTGGATATCCCACGCTGTCTTCAGCAACAATTCATTGGTCATTTCAAGTATTCCCCCTGATGCATTGTTGTCTTAAATAGGAGGATATTTTTCTGACAACAGAATGTTCTGTAATTTCTGACGTAAGTGGAAGTAGATTATTACGGTCATGAGCTTGATGTGAGCTAACTGGCGGAGACAACATCGAATGGCTTACATCGGGTGACATGACCGCGTGAGCGTTGCGGTCGCTCCTCGGTTCGTATTTCCGAGCATCAGACATACGCGAACAACTAGTCATCTAATCAGGCTGCGCAGTCTGTGATCGCTGGGTCACGTACTTCGCATACCACTATTGGAAAGACCAGTTCATGGTTTTTTTTTGTGTGGTTAGTTCTCAGCTAATCATTTTGCAAATGCCCTTACCAGAAGGTGTCAAGTAGTCCTTGTGGTCATGTACAGCTTTAATTCAGTGAGGATGACTGAAATTTTCACAAACCTCGCATTGTCTGTTCGCCAAACTCTCAGTCTTCCTGTTTCAAATTAAATCGTAACTCTTCTAAGCAGACTACTGGGTTGTTGTGCTCATTGTGTTATGAGCTGGGTCGCATCTCCCACTTAAGCACAAATCAAGAAATTGTTTCATGTTTCTCAGGAGGTCAGCGTTTATCATTTACACGGCCACGTCTTCAGTAAACAGAATATTTGATAAAAGCAATAATCTAAACCTACGATCAATTTCCTTACAAAATTGTCAGGAGTGATAAGAATTCGAGCTAAGTGAGGGATAACGGATGAACCGTATGCACGGATTCGCACACATATAGATTCGAAATGGGATCGAGTCGGGAATGTGGATAAACATTTAGAAAGGTCAGAATAAATTGGATGGTCAGAATCGGGAAACATTTAGGGAGCAAGCGACTTACATGTATTTGAATGTTGAACCACTACAAGGAATGTCACTACAATGAAGTAAATGCTTCATGGATGTAAAAAAAAGTTGGAACTCTTTGCAGAAGAGTGATCGGATAACAAAATAGCGAAAAGGAGGGTGAGTTTGAGTTCACAAAGTGAAAGATAGGAGTATGTAGGTTTGATAATGACTTTAGATGTGAAACGTAAAAGTGAGTCTCCTCACTTTGGTAAAAACATTGTTAATCTGAAGAGACCACTTCAAGTTGTGGCTCGATATGACATCTAAATATTTAGCAAATCCAAAAGGAAACCTATTTTCAACTTATATTTGGGTACAATTGTCAACAAGCTGTTGGTGATTTGGTTCCTTAGGAATGGAAAATAAAACGTATTTCAACAAAATGGACTGTAAATAACATGCGTCCGATCAACTAGCCAATTCAGTAAAGCCATTCGGCAAAGCAAGTGTGGTGGATATCCTCGGATGTAAAGTAAAAATGCACACTCACAGGGCTTTCATTCTAAAATACCATCGTTCAGCAAATTCTACACTATTTGCACGGAAGCAGGAAACAGTAACAACTCATTTGGCTCAGATTCACGTATAACATATCTAGTTTATGTTCTTCTCAAAAGTTTGTCATCTCTGCCGGGCAGCTTTCTCTGGTCGTCATCTCCAGGGGGAACTTCTAATGGTATCCAATCAATATTTCCAAACTTTTTTCTCAACTTTTTTGAATTT
>JTDE01004486.1:30376-48783 GCA_014338405.1 Paragonimus skrjabini miyazakii | reverse complement strand
TACGAACGACAGTCTTGAATGGAACCACGCCACAGCTATGTGGTCTATCTGAGACCAGGCCTGATTCGGAGCAGGCGGGCGCCAAGTATAGCAATGACATGCACGATGCCTAAAACTAGTGCTGGCTAAAAACAGCTTATGCTCAGCACACAACTCCAACAATCGCCCACCATTATCTGACCGATGTGACGCTATCCCAAAGTTGCCACCCAAACGAGATTCGGCCTCACCAAGGCGACCGACCTGAGCATTCATATCTCCCGCCAGAACGACTACATCAGAGCCACGTGTCGACCGAAGGAGAGCGGCCAGATCCGAATAAAATGCACCCATGACGCCGACGTCACTACAGTCAGTAGGAGCGTAAGCAGACACAATGAATAAATTTCCGAAAGTATTGCGTCTAGAGCTGGCCTTAACGAAACCTTCCAAGCGGACGGCACAAAGTCTACTGTTAACAGGAATCCAATCTGCCAACGCGGCTGCGGCCGTCGAGCTAAGGATTATACACACTCCAGCCTGACCTGTAACAGCGGCAGTGGAGTCACCCGAAGTGTATAACCAGTATCGGGTAGACAATGAGGGTGATGTTAGTTCCATACGCTGACTACTGTCCTGGATTCTAGTTTCCGAGATGCAGCAGACATCAACATGCAACGAGTCTAGCGTTCGTGCAAGGGCGGCCCGTTGACCTATCTGTTCGAGAGTGCGAACGTTGAAGGCACCTATATTAATTCGCATTCTGGGTCTAAGCAAGGGACGAGGGAGGCATGAGGCTGAATGGCAAGAGACGAAATTTACCGGCTCAATGTTACTACGGTAAGCCACATCCGTTGTGGGACCTGAGGAATAATTTTCAGAGATAGAGGTCGGGAGGGGTCTGAGAACGAAATTTGTTAGGACAGTGGGGGAGGGGTCACCAGTAGCATGTTTTCGCCTATCCACCCTGCTGTATGCAGCAGATGGGGCGACCCGGTTTATACTGCGAGACGGCCGATGCAGTATGGAATTACTGGAATTGTGACTATTCATGGTTGTGTGTGGGCTGAGATACTGCCAGACCTAGACAGGAGAACGATTAGGGTTCTCAACCAAAGCCTTTGGCTAAAAAGCCTATACCGCAAGGCAGCGGGTAGGTGGCAGTTTACCAGAACTGGTATGTTTTCCGGAAAAAGATGCCAACCTTCTTCCAACCGCCAACCTGGAGGACCAGGAGACTGGTTTGTCAGACCTCTACCTATTGGCCTGTCTGGCATGAGTGACTCTATCGGTGTGGTGGCCACACCGTCCAGTTTAGCCCAATAGGTCATCGAGATGCGCAAGCCGTCACACCACGTCAGCCAGTTGGAACGCTCCAATTAGATGCGATTCGGTGGGGTTGGACCCGGATCGGAACACAGAACACAACTGAATAGGACAGGACGCGGTCCAGTCGAGCACCACTGCATTAAGCTTGTACACCGATTCCAACAATAAAGATCCAAACAATTGACTTAAGTTTATAATTGACTATCATTGAGATATCGTTATTTGTTAATACGTACTCAAACTATCACTGTTAAGAATTCCACTACAACAGCATATGTTGTAATCTCGTAGATTACAGTGCACTTTGAGCTCCACGAAGGTTTCTGGACGTTTCTTAAAAACTGTGTTTCGGGTAGCTCTAAGGGAAAAATTCCGGTGGAGTGATACCTAACGACTGTGAAGGTTACATCTCCAGTCCACCGTTAGGATTTTATGGTCGGTTGAATTTGTCATTTAGACATTCTTGTACAGACAGTGCACAGTGTGGTGTTGCGCCATTCTATGGAAATCAAACATAAACAAGTATTCCCAACTGTTCCTACACTGGTGTGACATTCTGTTGTAACAGTTAGTAATACGAACGCCTTAGTTTGTAGAAGATTGTGTAAATAGAGATCCGACATGTATTGTGCTTCTTAATGACAAGATACTAGATACTCCGGGCTCCAACCAACCCCACCCAAATGGTAAGGTCTAGGTTATGCTGACATCAGACTGGACTAAACCGACGAGGCGCCAACAATGCAGTTTCTACACGAACCAATTTAGACAGAACGTTGCTTCATCAGTATGTCACCAATGAGTACTACCTGCAGACTGACTCACACTTGATCGCATCCCATAACCGAAGCTCCTGTAATCGAGCCTCTGGATAAGGATAACATCTGCATCTTGTGATTATCTTGTGTACAGTGAACTACTATGTACTACCTCAATGAATGAGCCGATAGAAAACCTATTGGGTACTGCTTTTTACAACTTACGGGACAACAATAGCTCAACAGTTGATGTGTGCGGTCGGCCACCTCTCTGCAAGTTATGAACATTGACTGTTGTTACGAACGTTTTGTCCAGCCTTCGAACGGATTTCATGGTAAATGGTCGCGTACTTGATTGTTTCAAAATTAAAATGGTCCCCTTCACGCTTTTACCTCACCCCGAATAAATAAAACCCATCTTGCTAGGCTGTCAGGTCATTGACAAGTTGTCCAGCAGAGTGATCTGATCCCAGTATGGTATTTCGTCCGGACCAAGTTTCACACGACTATCATCCTACAAGCAGAACTAAGCAAATTTGGATCGACCACAACTAACATAAATGCAGCTGATGGTATCCGTCTCCGAATTAGCCTGTTACAGTGACCGAAGCCAAAGTATGCCTGCGCCCAATTGTCGACACAGTTGGCTGGTAAAATGCCCAGGTTTTACTGCCGTACAACACTTTGGATTACATCGGGGTGTGATAGACAAGCAACTTGATTGTAACCTTAAGACTACAGCTCTTGCAGACTCGTCTTTGAAGACGTCCGAAAGTAGCACTAGTTTTGATCATACCAGCTCACAACTCGTGGATATATCGATAGGTTGTTATCCAAGTAGTTGATCTTTGAGTATCCATCCACAATGTCTCCACTGATACCGATTGCAGGTGTAAACACATCACTTCCCATCGAAGAAGGGCGAAGTAAAGGAAACTTATTATCAGTGTTGATCTCCAAACCAAACTTCGCTTATGCTGGTTTTTGACCGATTGTGGATGATAGTAATGATGAAGAAAAAGATGAGAAACTTTGTTTTTAATCACCTTCGGAACGGATACCATGTGAGGTTACCGTTTTTTTACCAATGAACGCTTCACCTTTTATGTACTGCAGAGTGACCATTCTACACCTACGTGGAACACAGACGAAGCCGTACTTCAAAAAGAACGCACAAAAACTTGGACTCCTAAAACAGAGTTGAAGAAGGGTCACCAGCCACGGATGTGGCCCAAACTACGAGCATACGATGTAATGTTCCGAAACAGGCAACTTATCTACCGCATCAAGGTCGATCACTAGTTCGCTGTTCTGATGTCCCCGACCACTCGAGCGTTTGCCTCACGAACTATCAACCTACGATTACCTTCAATCGTTTCCTCCCTTATATCATCAACCGTCGGCATGAGCTTTGTGTTGAGAATAAATGGGAAAATTCACACTCATGTACAGGCTAACTGAAACGTTGTTGTATGAGTGATGTTAATACGTTGGTTGCTTTCTAGAGAGGATCACCATAGAGACCATGTTTATTGGCCATTGATCAAATTTAAGTGTTGATTGTCGTATACAATTTTGTTACCAACCTTGGAGCTCGCTTAAACATTAGATTGTACTAGTAGAGGAACAGACAAGTAACTCCGCGCACTCAGACGTACGACTCACGGCATGCGGCTGCTTCCCGGTCCTTTGTATTGTTGTTTCGTCCTATCGGCCGCATGTTGATTTGCTGAGTCGACAACATATCCCTTGGTTATTCATAACGTTATTTTCAAACGATCGTCTCGATTCACTTGACTCTACAAACTGCCCAAAAATCAACACAAAACAACAGCTAATTTGCAAACTGGACACAATTAAATAATCGTTGAAAAGATTTGCAGTTATAAATCCTGGTCATTATATGAAGTACTGTGCACAGAAGTATGACTAACTGTTCCGCAATAATACTGTAGTATTACCGTTTAATTTAAATGTCGCTCAAACCAGTTTTTCTACTGAAGCAGCTTAAACGCGGTTGATAAGGAAGCGTGAAAGCAAAACTCTGAGGTGCCAGATATGTCCTGCAGCACTGAGGGAAATCATTGCTGTCTGGCTTAGCAGCGTGGTACAAACAGCAATGAATTGTTGAGACAAACAGGTTAATTAGATCGAATTGTCGGTTTGTCTCAAGATAGGTAGGAGTCGGTTTCGTTTGGCTTAACATACGAGCGCCTAGCCGGTGTTTTGTAGAACAGTGATTGCGTCAGGGCAGGTGGATCGATCAATGCGAGCAAGACTTTGCCAGCGAAAGTCGCCACCCCGGACCCAACGCATGGGCTAGCAGCCAGACGTGGCAAGCTTTAACATAGGCAGCACGCGGTCGAGCAACCGATGGCTGCGAGAGGGATGCTGGTCCGACTGACCGTCGGTCAGCTATGAGCTAGTCGTTTCACTACGTCCAGTAGCGGATGGATCGTAGATTTGCCGGCTGACAGAAAGAGGAAAACCTGTTCTGGGGCGTATCTGGTCCATCCTCAAGCTGTCCTGCGGCCATTTCTCGCTTTCCACTTATGCACCTTTACATTCTGTCAACTCGCCATGACCTTAGGAGTTAACATGAAAACGAAATCGAACGGTTTTTAAGCTATATGCTTACCGGTTTCAGATATCGCGATATCGGTTTCACGTGTTCTGATGCCAACTTAAGATGTCCCAAGAGCTTTCTTCGTTTTCCAATGGTAAACGTGGTGGCCCGGCCAGTGTGCAAATGTGGAAGCTGACGGACCGCAGAGTTGATCGGCCCTGAGTGGGAAGACACGGGTCAACCGGGTGCTGGGAAAGCTCGTGGCTTGTTTGCCTGTACCAATTTGCCGGACTGACGAAGGTGAAAGCTAACAAGTGAACAATGAGCGCGTGGGTTTGACTGTTATTCGCCTATAACATGTATCAGGATGATAACTACCCGTGTGATCTTAGTTGACAAATCGTAAAGTCCACCGACTTTAGGACAGCAGTTGGTGTTGAAAATGAGACACAACAGGTCCCAGCACGTGACTGGAACTAGGAGAAATGGTGTGTGTACGGATCACGCAAGACATTCCATTGTACCTGAGCAATGCTTCCCCAAATCACAATGAGTGGATCAACATCTGACTCATTTATTCAAGAGCTATCCAAATTTCTCCTTACTTAGAGCTCTCTTATACTGACAAACAGTTCGGTTTGCCTGCTTTGTACGAAAGGTTTGGATGTGACTTAGAGCTCACCAATAGTTCACATCCGTGTACAATCTTGGTGTCTGTGCGGTAGGCGTTCTAATAAATAGCCCAGACCTTGTAGTGTACATGATCGAACGATCGAATCAAAGTTTACAATCACTTTAGACTGCGAACCCCAGCAACAAACCATAAAATAGCTAACTCAGCTGCACAATATCGCATTAATTATCAGTCGTCTGGACAGAATTAGAAAAAAAAGTGAGCTTGACTGAACAAACATCAAAATATCCCCACTGGTTCAATCTTTGTCCGACTTCTCAAATATGTGTAAGTATTGAAAATGTGAAACGTATAACTCGGCCTAATCATCGAAGGTTTACGAACTCAGGTGAATAATCATACAATCTGAAGAACCAAACCAAACATAAAGCCAAAACAAAACATATTCAGTGGTTCGAAGTCGAGTATATCTGGGTGTGTTTAATGAGATGTAAAACGGATAGCGACTGTGACCAATTTGGTACTGACTTTGGACTAACTCAGTGCGTTAGCGAATTTCGTCACCAACTTCTGACTTTGTTGTTCAGGCTGAAAAAGAACTGACACGACACAACCAAACTACTGAACGGTATGACTAAATTTGGTCAAGCGACTTGATGCTCCTTATCGATTCTGGATTAGTTTATTGCTGTTGATATAGATAGCACCGCATTTCCGTAATCGCTCCACAGTTGACAAGTGATCTATCTCGTTCAACTCAGTTATACGGTAACACTGTAAAACTGATTGAAGTTCTCAACTTCACAATTGGACAAGTTGCGTGTAATTCGGTTGACCCCATTTCCATCGTTGTGACCAATTTAGCACACAATATTTGGTTGTTTAATGTACAGACAAAATGCACCCACTTAAAAGTGTCTGGAAAAAATGGTCTTATCTAAAACACTGGATTCTCTCCAGTCCATCTTACCAACTCATTGTATTTCGTTTTAGCTCACCGGCTGCAGACAAGCTCTTGAAGTACAATAGATTTGCAATAGAGTCGACTCACTGAAAATCTGCTAAAAGCATTCTAACATGAGCAAGTAGTTTGCGTAACCAACAGTTGCGCCGGGAATGCCTGGTTAACACTGCCTCAATGGCACAAACAAACTAAGGGTCGTGCTGCAGCATAACACCATGCACAACAAACAAAATATGGTGATCTGTTAAGTGACCTACACCAGCCATGTATGTAACCCATTAATCGATTTTGACACTGATATTCTGGTCAAAATTGGCCAGACAGAGATGAACATACTAACGAAGTTGATCCGTTAACTCGGCTCTACGATAAACAGCAGCACATCAAAAATCACAGTCAACTTCAACATTGAGGATAGAAGTTTCGTAACGGGCATACGAGTGTGGGACTGTAGATGTACGATTATGTGCAATCAGAGGCGCTTGTGTCAGTTAATAAAATATGGTGCTCAGAAATCGTACACGAGTGTTACGCGAGGCTATGTCTGATTAATGGTAGTAAAAAAGGTGTGTCAACGCTGACTGCTATCAATAAGCATATTGCTAATCCATCTCATAGTAAACAACGAAGATTACCGTATGATACCTGAAAAACACTAGCAATCGAGTAAAGGAACCAGTCGATTATATACGTAGATACTGTACAATAGATAAAACCCTGGTCCAATAATTAATGAGTAGATTAAGTTGAACCGGAGATGGAGTAGTACTTGAAACCACAAACAGAAGGAGATGCATCTGCGGAGTTTGTGTGTAAATAAAAAAGGAAACAAGTGTTTGCTTTCTCAAGCAGTCAACAGGGGTTCGCCAGGGTAGGGCGAACCGGGCAAAATAACGGAGAAACTGGAAGCATTAGGTTTACAAGTAGAATTTTAGAAAAAAAAACAAAGCACACGTAAACATAACGGAGGGAGGTAGACAATGTGTTTCTAAATCCGAACAACAGTCGAACATACACGAGTCGACACGCAAATCCGGGATAACTTTACAAAAAAATAGACATAGTAAAACAATAAAGAAGTTGCAGCGGCGCATATCAAATTCTCATAATTGTACACAGAAAAAAATGTAACTGACGTAGACTGATCAGAAAAAGATGGAGAAGGTAAAGAGAAAACTCGTCGGACAGCCTAAACAGTATGCATGTAGCTAGAAACAGATAGACGACAGTTTGTGCGAATCTGGCCTAGAAATCACTTGGCGTAATTCAAATGTGCTTAAAAGTCAAAAGACTGGAAATAAGAGAAGGGCGGGAAGACGGTTGACTGAAACATGACGCGCAGGAATATGATACGCTGAAAGTTAGAAGCAAGGCGTAATCCGGGGATGGATGGATGCATGAGACCGACTGAGGTAGATAAAATACAGAGGCGCCACAAGGTAGTAAAAGAGAGACGGATAGATGTTATAGAAACGCATTGGTAACAAGAACACGTTAGTACGGTCATACGAGATAGAATGACTGATGATGATCACCATTTGGGAATAATCCATTCGCCGAGGAGGCCGGTGGAGTCGACGATGGAGGTGCTGGAGTTGGTGAGGGAGATGAGGAAGATAATGAGAAAAGAGTTGCTCCGGATTTAGATTGCAGTGAATGTATTGAAGGGTTCATCGCGAGAAGTGGGACTAATTCATGTGGCGACCTCGATAGCTCGCTTCCCGGCAGATCTCTAGTCGAACAATCTGTAGTATCGGACGGAGTAGCAATTGGCTGGCTAACTACAGTTTCAGTGATGGGGAAGAAACGTTGCGGTACGGGCGGCACACACATATCTCGATTTACCGTCATCGGATCTGAGTGTGGATTCACATTTGGCAAATGTTGACCTACAGTAGACAGCTGAGCCATGATTAAGGGAGGACAAGAGGTAGACATGTGTCCAGATTCGGCCTGGTTGTGGAGGGGCCCTATGGGTAGATCGCTTATGGGGGTAACACCTAATGCTCGACAAGACATCGATGATTTTGTACATCGTAATCCCGTGTCCGGATACGACAACGCTCTGGTCTTGTTGCCACGCGTGAACATACGTAACACAGATCGTAGTAAACACGAGGCATTGTCAACAACGGAACGTGTAGTCAACATGCTGGATTGATTGGGAGCACCAGCGGTCAGACCATGTGCCGTCGAACAATGTCGCCCAGTGCGAGTGGCACCGAACCGAGTGTGGGTATGCTGTGAAGCATGATGATCAGAAAGTTCAGGGCGAAATAACACATCCGATACGTTTTGCTTCCCACGGTTGATACCAACGTATAATGAAGGATTTCCATCTGGGGCGCTTTTAGCTAAAGCCACATTGGCATCCGTACAACTCGGACAGGAAGAAATGTAGCCGGTAGACAGAGACCTGAAAACAAACAGACGGCCAGCAAGATTTAGATTAGGAGGAGCAAATAGGGCCTGGAAAATGAAGGCTTGTAAATATAGGAAGTTTTGTTATTTATTCACCGTAAATGCTCAAACTGAATCACTTCGAAACATTACATTCATTGGATAAAATATGCATGGGAAACCTTACAATTATTCTGTTTGGTCAATTGATCAAAATAGAATTAAGTATCATCTGCACACATCGCCACTCAAAATTGATGTTAACCGTCCAACACCATCAGTTCGATTCGACAGTATGAAAAAAGCTGCAAGTTGAATGTGGAATCTAGAGTGAGAAAAAGCAGATTCGCACATAGTATCCCGCTTTGGATTCAGATGCATTAGTCATGAGGTTTTGCAAAACAGGAATATCTAAGAGTCATAGTGTTATGAACTGTCAGGCCTACAACGCAGTAATTTGTGCGGGCTTTAAAGGCTGATCAGTCCGTGCCGGGGACTTCGAGGATTACTCACAGTCTGCTATCTCTATTCACGAAAACACTACGGAGACAAAAATGAAGTCATTCTACGCACTTCTATGATAGGAAAAACATATATCATCGCACCACACACGTTACGCGTCTAAAACAACCAGTTACTGAGTGAAATATTACCGATTCATCCAGAGATATGCTTGAACAGGGAGATAGGTGGTTGGCGCACAATCACAACGCAGAAGAACATATATGTTAAGAGGAACAAATCCTATCCGCAGATTTCAAATCTGAAGTCAAGTTTGGGATAGAGTGCGGAATATCTCCATCAGACGCAGACAGTGAGCTCAAACATGCGCTGAGGTCACGTTTCATGAAACTAGTGAGATTCAACCTAGCGAAAAAGATCATTTTCTGAGACCGAAGAAGAGCTTACTCGCTTCGCACGTCACGTATAACCGATCATTCAGAAGAAAAAAGTCGGGTCTTACGTCTGGTTAGGGTAATTACTGAAACACCGGACGCGAACAAAAAAAACTTGTGCTTGAAAGCCTACTCATGCGCACATCAGTCGTAGGAGTGTGTAATCTCATTGACCACCGGAAAGTGAAGGATATCACAGAAATCACTTGGTATAACTTTGTTTGACATAAAAATACGGCGAAGCAGAATCTAGACAGTCAAGAAGTAAGAAAAAATATATGTGTGTCCGAGCAAAAGAGATAAGCGTAAACTGTATAGACAGATACGCCCCATAAACTGATTTACCGGATGGTTGTTGACAAGATCCCGTTTAACTGTTTGTCCAAGACCAATCGATTTTGCGCTGCATGGTGGACGTCGGATTCAGGTACAGCTGAACGATTAGTAACGGATTCATGCAAATCCAGTGGAGTAGAGCCAGCAGATTTGTCAAAAGGTAGTGGCCCAGTGTTACCCGTGGGTCGTGTCAGCAACATGGGTGTGAATTCAGTGACTTCGTGACCGGGTTTACATATCCAGTGACGGCGAGCGGAAAATTGATCGTTAATGCGTTTACCATGTTCAGAACGATACCTACGGGAGACAATCGGTATATTACGATGCGAGTTTGATACGCAGTCACTCCCAACCGGTGCGGCATCCCCGATAGCACACCATCCATGCAGAAACTCTTGAGTTATATCGGATGCAGGGCCCTTGGGATCTTCGAAACTGACTTCAGAATCCTGACCAGTGTGGCCAGAGGAGGAACTGGTTCCACGGCACAAATAAGCATTTTTTGTGTTACTGACGGCACCATCCGCCGTTTTGTGCCGTCGTCGGCCAGAAGGGTAAGCGGTACTTTCGCTGGCCAACGGACGCCGTGCAGCTAGGGCAGTTGCAGCATCAGTGAACGAATCGGCTGAATAGTAGACTAACGGGGAGCGGCCTGTGCCAGCAAGGCTCCCGGTGGTACTGTGAAATCCTCGAGCAGGCCCAACGCCATAGACAGCCGAGCTGTGGTTGTTGGAAACCGTGTCGGTTACTGCAACAGCATTTGATGTTGGATTGTTAGCACTCGGATTGGGTCCGTCAGGAGTCAGAGCATTTTCAGACATCATGCATGCACCTGCACCCGGTTGGAACTGAAGCGTAATAGAAGTGGAATATGAACCCGAATAAACCTTCACATAACTAAGCGGTGGTCTGTCGATAACACGGGAGAGTGATGCAAAATCTTAGATAGATTAATGACTCACTGTAGTAAAATGAAGACTGGTAATGATAAAATAATTCGCGAAAATCACATTAGTCTCTTTGGGTAGGAATCTCTTGGCCCACATAGTGGTCAGTTGAAGACAGTGTGAGGAGCATTCAATCTGATCCAGTTGTCCGTAGATTAACGAAGCAAGAAATGCAGGCTACCATTCGCCTCAAGAGAAAGATAGGGTTTACATAGTCTCCACTATTAAAAATATATATCTCAAAATTGAAAAGTCTGTTTTCAGGCTCACATAGCGAGTAGGTATAAGCAGAAAATGCGGATTTACTGTTGAGGATGACGACTAGTTGGTGCGCAAAACAGAAAGCCGATAAAACGGTTCCTATATGCAACAAACATTTCAGTATGAAATTATCATGTAACGACTGAGCAAAACACATGTACATACACAGACAGAAATCAAAACCAGCCCCACTAACCGGTAGCGCATCGATTGCCCTGTTTAGCTTGGGTGGTTCATCCGTGAGGAATGGACGCACACAATCAGGATGTTCTCGGAGTTGTTGAATGACCACCTCCATTTTTTCAGGTCGGTGCTGCCATTGATGTTGACAGCACTGATTGATGAGACCTGCTCTGTAAGAGAATTGAGGAACAAAAACAAAAACTGACCAGATCATCTTTTACAAACATATGATCGGTTTACAACAGGGAAAAGTGTAACAACCGAAGAAAATAAACCAAATAATTTCTCGTAATCTAATAGCAGTAAAACTGTGGCCCAGCGGATAGGTGCCTAGACCATCGCCTAAACATTGGCTCACAGACCGCAGGTTTGATTTCCCAGCGCGCGTGGTACTGTTGAGACCCAATTAGGCGGAAACAGCTGTTCCTAACTTCGCTGATAAGACATGAGACAAAATACTCGTAACAGACTAACAGGGAAATGACCATCCACATTAACAAGCTTTCACATTTCGGTTGAAGTGATGTGGCAGGAAAACAAATACGAAAAAACGGCTTATGGAAGAAGGGCCCGCGCCAAGAAAATCACGATAATTTTTAACTATTTCGCTTGTTTAAAATAGCAGTCTTCCAGTTGTGAACTGGGTAGATTTTAAGCAAGCTGAACCATTACAAGTTATCGTAACTATTCTGGCATGAAGCTGTTCTTTTATAAGTCAACGGAAATAAAAAGAGGCAGGCCAAGACTAACAAGAGAAATACGTTTGCACCAAATTTACACTGCACCCGACAGCCAAAAATGCACTCAAACATGCAGTGTCAACAGGAAAATCGAGTAATTTAAAAAGCCAATGCGACTACATTTACAATAAATGACTCCGAATAAAAAATACAAGATTTTCTCATGAGGATAACTAACGAAATGGAGAATCGGATGAAAAAAACCAAAATATTGTTTCCCCCCGAAAAACTAGAATGGACTTTACACGGAAAACGATCCATCATAATTCTTATCAAAAACCCATACAAAGGCAAGTGAATGTCTGCGACATCATAGATAATGCATACTATTGAATATATATCATGTACTCAACCACATTCAGTCGGAAACTAATTAAATGGTAACGTCAATATCATCGTAGAAACTGGAATTTGATACGGTATGACAGCCTGTGGACTTCGATGAATGACTGGAACATAGCGGACGATGTACTGACCACATCAACATCTCACGAATTAGCTCGACAACTAGGATGGCTGGACCTTATGTGAATGGTACACAGATCACCAGCTTTCAACAGATCACGAATTTCATGCATCGTACTAGCATCTTGCAGCCTAGCCTCCTTGTTAAAGGACTGGGGTGAGATTCACCAAGTCAATCTCTTGGTTCGAGTTAACTAACCGGGCAGTATCCAGCACACAAGCAATCGACAGATGCAACACGACCCATCATGTGCTGTCAACAACATGTATTCCAGAACATACCGTAATCATCCGCTGTGCAGAAACATCCTCATTCTTCTTATGACAATCTTTAAAAGCTTTATCTTTGACGGGTGAATGGTACTGTGAATGTTGTTTGCTATAGATCTTCCATGCCAAGCTGATTGCGCGTTTTAGTGAGGCCTTACAGAACAAATCGAAAAATGAACGATCTGTTCAATCGAACGGTATCATTTAACTACTAAACCAAGGCCTCGAACAGACTAGCCTTTACCCACAGGGTTACCGAATGTACATTCGATGCGTTTACTGGAAACTAATTTCCACTGATGTCGGTACACTCAGCGTGCGATTCTGCCCATTCTCTTAAAACCATTGAGGCATGTTGAACGAGACTGTCCCCCATAGGATGCTTGATTCAGACGATCTTCCTGTGGTCAAGCGCGGTAGTGCCGCGTCCGTTGGAGAATTATACATTCTGCACTCAGATTGCCACTCGCGTCTTTAAAAAAGACGGAAGCAACGTGCCCACCAGTCACCGAGGAATCAGTTTGATCCTTGTTGTATCCGGGCTTTTGGCATCCACAGGTTGTTCAAAAGTACAGAGAGCAAGGTAGGTTTTGCATAGGGTATGAATACACTGGTTAGATCTTCACTACCCTATCAGCTACTTGAACGTCATCACGTCCACCAACATCATCATCATCATCATCATAGACAGCAATACATCAGTGGTTCACACTGATGCTTAACTGCCACACAACCGTGAAGAAGAAACAAACCCTGTTTAGGAAGAGAGAAGAAAAAAGAGGGAGGGGAGGGGACCTAACCACTAAAAAAGAGCTACGTCTACATTCAAACATACAACATCAAGGCGCCTACACCTTGCAAACAAACAACCGAGCTGTAAGTGAAAGTAAGGCGTCATCAGCAAGACAGCTTCCTTACGGCTTTCACTGCCCCGCGTCATTAAGTGCACTCACTTCACAGACAACTCGGCCAAACAACGACAACATTCACGCCACTGAGCTCGGTTAGCCGCCATCTCACCTAAAGTTTCAAGCCACCGACTCTCTGAGTCGCGAGGGCTCCAACCCGGGAGACGAACCCGACCTACAGTGCCCAACCCCTTCGTGAACGATTTCATTTGTTTACGCCAGGTCATCATCTGTCCACCTCGCACCTTACGCCAATCGGCCGCAGCGTCGGCAAACAGTGCTCGGTGTGGCAAGCGATTAGCTGGCATCCTTAGTACATGACCTAACCATCTAAGTCTGTGCAAGTGTAAGGACTGAACGAAAGAACTCGTTTGGCAATCAGTACCAAACACCCGCTTCCTAACCTCATCATTGCTTATTCGTTGGTGCCACCCGGTACGAGCGATTGAACGCAGACATCGGTGGTCAAATACCTGGAGGCGGTTTACGTCCTCTACTCTGATCGGCCATGTTTCGCTGCCGTAAAGTAATACAGCCCTTACTGTAGTCTGATATACGCGACCCTTAAGTTTCAAGGAAATACCTCTCTGTCGCCATAGGTGCCTCAGATTAGTAAACACCGCCCTAGCCTTGGAAATACGCGCCTCAATTTCATTCCCTACACTTCCACCGCCGCCGCTGATGCAGCTTCCCAGGTATACAAACCGGTCAACAACTTCCATGACTTCATTATCTAACATTAAACCTACGTGATCACAGCAATCTTGCAGAAGCACTTTGCATTTCGAGGCTGCAAAGCGCATTCCGAAGTACTTAGCAGAACGCGAAATTGCATTCAGCGTTGCTTGCGCCGCCTGAAAGTTGTCAAACAGCAACACCTTATCGTCAGCATAATCAAGATCAGTCAGCCTTCCACCAGGTAGGAGGTCAACACCGGCATCATTTGAGTGACGCAAACAGTTCTCCATTATTTCGTCCATGACGAAATTAAACAAAAATGGTGAAAGGGGACAGCCTTGACGAACGCCACTTCTGGTGCTGAAGCTGTCAGACAGCTCACCGTAAACCCTAACCTGAGCCGAAGTATGGGAGTAAAGCGCCGACAGTATGTTCACATACTTGGTCGGCACACCCCTGCGTTTATGCGACTCTAAAAGTGTAGATCGATCCACTGAATCGAATGCACCTTCATAATCGAGAAATACGGCAATTGTTGGCCGGCGGTATACATGACGCTGCTCCAAAATTTGACGAAGGGTAAAAATATGATCTATACATCCCCGACCAGGACGAAACCCTGCCTGTTCTTCTCTAATGTTTAACTCACGAACTGCAGTGAGTCGACGAAGTATAATGGAAGCCAGAACCCTAGAAATGACTGGGGTCAAACTAATTCCCCTATGGTTTTCACAAGAGCTCCTGATACCCTTCTTTAATATAGGAACTATTATCGCGTGACCCCAGCACGGAGGGATGGTCTCCGTCGACCACACAAGTTGAAACAGCTGAGTCAAGGCCTTGACTAACACCTCTCCACCTTCTTTAAAAAGTGCCGGCACGAGATCATCTGGACCGGCAGCCTTATTACGATTGAGAGCTGAGATGCAATTGCGAACCTCAGTCTCAGTGGGTGGTTCTAAATCTACCGACCAGGGCATTACATCAGAAGTTTGTGGAGGCAGCAAGGTAGAAGCAGGAGGCCAGCTAAATTGACCCTCAAAGTGTTCCGCCCAGCGTTCCAACCTTCTGGACTTATTATAAATTAGTGTGCCATCTGCCTCGTTGATAGCTTCACTGACAGACGGTCGCCTGGGACCAGTGGCACGCATCAGCTTAAAGAGTTTGCCGGTGTTCCCTGAGGCAAAGGCGATCTCCATTTCCTTAACCTTTTCCAATAACCAAGCCTCACGATCAGCCTTTAGACTACGTTTCAGCTTCCTACGGATATCTCTTCTAGAATTATTATGTAAACTACCAGGAGGAATCTTCCGTCTGGCTTCTAACAACTCCAGAGATTCCTCTGAGATCCAATGTTTGTCAAACTTATGTACCCGTATGCCGCATGCTATAGTACTTGCTTTATGAATAGCTTGTGAGATTTGTGTCCAACAGCTACTAGGGTCTTCGGAGAGATTATCACAAAGGCGGCTTTCTAAGCTAGTTTGGTACTTATGCTTTACAGATGGTAAAGCCAGTTTCTCAACAGCCAGTTGTTGCTGTCGGTGGGGTCGTTGTTCAGCAAACGTAAGAACAAAACGACTACATACCAATGCATGATCTGAGTCCAAGTACGTGCTCCAATAAGAACGACAGTCTTGGATGGAACCACGCCACCTGTAACTAACGGCTATGTGGTCTATCTGAGACCAGGCCTGATTTGGAGCAGGCGGGCGCCAAGTATAGCAATGACGTGAACGATGCCTAAAACTAGTGCTGGCTAAAAATAGCTTATACTCAGCGCACAGCTGCAACAATCGCTCACCATTATCGGACCGATGTGACGCTATCCCAAACTTGCCACCTAAACGAAATTCGCCCTCACCAAGGCGACCGACCTGAGCATTCATATCTCCCGCCAGAACGACTATATCGGAGCTACGTGTCGACCGGAGGAGAGCGGCCAGATCTGAGTAAAACGCGTCTTTGACGCCGACATCACTACAGTCAGTAGGAGCGTAAGCAGACACAATGAATAAATTCCTGAAAGTCTTGCGTCTAGAGTTGGTCTTAACGGAACCTGCCAAGCGGACAGCACAAAGTCTACTGTTAACAGGAATCCAATCTATCAATGAGGCTGCGGCCATCGAGCTAAGGACTATACCTACTCCAGCCTGACCTGTAACAGCGGCTGTGGGGTCACCCGAAGTGTATAACCAGTATCGGGTAGACAATGCGGGTGCTGTTATTTCTATACGCTGACTACTATCCTGGATTCTAGTCTCTGAGATACAGCAGACATCGACATGCAACGAGTCTAACGTTCGTGCGAGAGCAGCCTGTTGACCTACTTGTTTTAGAGTGCGAACGTTGAAGGCACCTATATTAATTCGCATTCTAGGTCTAAGCAAGGGACGAGAGGGGCATGAAGCTGAATGGCAAGAGACAGAACTTACCGGCTCAGTGTTACCACGGTTGGCTACGTCTGTTGTGGGACCTGTGGAGTTACTATCAGAAATGGAGGTTGGGAGGGGCCTGAGAACTAAATTTGATAGGACAGTGGGGGAGGGGTCAGCAGTAGCATGTTTTCGCCTATCCACCCTGCTGTATGCAGCAGATAGGGCGACCCGGTTTATACTGCGAGACGGCCGATGCAGTATGGAATTACTGGAATTGTGACTATTCATGGTTGTGTGTGGGCTGAGATACTGCCAGGGCGCCCAGACCTAGACAGGAGAACGATTAGGGTTCTCAACCAAAGCCTTTGGCTCAAAAGCCTATACCGCAAGGCAGCGGGTGGGCGGCAGTGTACCAGAACTGGTACGTTTTCCGGAAGAAGATGCCGACCTCCTTCCAACCCCCAACCTGGAGGACCAGGAGACTGGTTTGTCAGACCTCTACCTATTGGCCTGCCTGGCATGAGTGACTCTATCGGTGTGTTGGCCACACCGTCCAGTTTAGCCCAATAGGTCATAGAGATGCGCAAGCCGTCACACCGCGTCAAGGTCCAGTCTCGTTGTGACAGACGTCCACCAACAGCCAACAATAGTTGTTCATAGATATCAATAAAACCTTCGATCATGTTGATAGCTATTCTCTGCGACTACTCGTTGGGGGATGGTGCTGATTCTAGGAGAATCAAAGTGAAACTATTAACGAAAATAAGAGTTGCGGCGAACCATCGTCAGTGAGGTACGGCACGGCTTTCTTACTATTTTTTCGCTCCCACATACCGTACAAAATTCGCAACGGGCTCACCAATGATGATGTGGAACCTCTCCCAGGAAAAAGGATCGCTGGTTACACTGTGTTAAGGAAGGCGCCATGCCTGGTGAAACCATACAGACAATCAAAGGCGCGTTGATACGCTTTGGCGATCAAGGTCACACGATGCAGTATGCACTTCCTATTGTCAACGTGTGAAGACACGTTGACTGACAAAACTGATGTCCGTCTGCGTCTGCCCAACATAGTGACAGTTTGGGGTTAGTCAAGGTTCGGTTTACAGCTGGGCCTGTAGTACGGAAGAGATCTCCCTAAACATTACTAAAGCCCGACTGGCTTTACCTAGCTCGAGAAACACCCGGTATCAGAGTGATATCTGTTTCGTGTATAACACGGGCGTTCACACATTACTGCAGTAGAACTGTGAAACCATTAACGACTGCGCAGCCTTGTCAGTGTGGTCAAAACACCACAAAGACAATGATGAAATTGGGAGATGTAGTTTTGGAACAAACAATTGCCAATGAGCGACAGCTTCACTTCGTTTGTTAAGGTGACTCGGACACACGAATTATTTTACTATTGCTGTCGTGGTCTTCTTCAGCTGTCATCACACACACACACACACAATAATTACCGAAATGAAAGAGATACTATTAAAGCAGTGTGCATTGTAAGTCTTATTATCGTTGCACAACGTAATCCATGTATACTCCACTTTTTGCCTATTCGGTCCTCTTTTTACTGACCGAGTTTGTTTCGTGATTTTGAACTTGCATTCGGCTTGCCCTCAGATTTGCACATACAAATGACAATAATAGCAATAGTACACGAGCTAACCGAAGCTTTTATATATATATATATATATATATATATATATATATATAAA
>JTDE01004486.1:11540-30276 GCA_014338405.1 Paragonimus skrjabini miyazakii | reverse complement strand
TTTATATATATATATATATATATATATATATATATATATAAACGGACACATTCAAAGTTGTATGAAACAAAGGTAGATCAATAGACAAGTAACGAACAAACTAACACTATAGTGTTCACTGCCGCTGGAGGCAAAAAATCCAGAATGCTGAAGTTGATTTGTTTCACACGTTCTACTACTTCAACTTCGCCAAGCCTGCCATAAGGAAGGACGCCAAAAGTGATGATCTCATACAAGACAATACCGTAGGACCATATGTCTGATTGTGGACTGAAAACACCGAGTTGTACAGCTTCCGGAGACATCCAGCGAACTGGAAGCTGGCCTGAACACAAAAGAGAGGAAAGGAGGGTAAACAGAATAGATTTAAGATATGCTGATAGGGAACGAAGCTCAAATGCAAAATACCTTGTACACTGATACAAGATGAAACGACTCACACTGTTTACCGAACAACTGTCCGCAAAATGCAGCCACACCCATGAGTAAAGCTCTGATGTTTACTTCAGGAGGAAACATCACTGTGTATCAAAATGATGCTCAAAGTTAAGGCGCAAAATTTGATATCAAATAAGGAAATCAATTAAATGAACTAATAAGCTTGATTTTCAAAGCCATACGAAGGTCCGGGTCAATAATTTTTTCACTAGTGTCACCCACAACTTTTGCATTTATCTTGAGTAACAAAATAACACGTTGGTGAACCCCTTGAAAACGTTGGTGAACGCTTTAAATATTTGATGATCTACGTTTTTAACATGGAGCAGGAAACAAACCGATCGCGTGCTACTTCAGTATTTCGACCGACAGGATGAGTATCAGTATTCGAACTACTGAACAAGTAGCGTCGCCAAGTCTTTAAGCCATACACCGGGAGAGACATGACACAGGTGTTGTAAAACCTTTCTTCGATCAACAAAAACGTACCTTGGATAACAAATAGTATAGCCAATGCATATGTGTGACATCTCCAGTGGAAATCCCATCAACAACACGATGACATGATACTGCCAGGATGGATAGATTAGATTTCAAACTCAGATAAACGACAGCTTACAAAAACAACAACAATATTTGGTTATAAAAAAGGATGAAATTAAGTGAACTCCAGCAACAAACTGACAGCCACTGATTAAGCTAACACGTACAATTTCGCGTGAAACGGTAGTAGCCTTCATTCCCGGTGTTGTTCAGTTTGCGCGCAAGGCCGAAATCCCCGATTTTTACCACCCGATCCGACGAGACCAAACAATTTCGACAAGCGATATCCCGATGAACCAAATCTTTACTGTGTAAATAAGCCAGACCCTCGGCAATGTCGATGGTCATTTGAGTTAATGTTGATGGTCGCACATCCACGTGATCTGGATCTCTGAAATAAAGTAGACACCAAGAGCTCGATTTTACGAGTGGACAGATATGATTTAAAAAAAGATGAAAAAACACACGTCAGTGAGTATATTCTGTTTCAATTACGGGAAGCCGACAATCAGATGAGAAGCAAAAAATGAACGTATTTTGCGTGCCAAGACTTTGAAAGAAGCTGCCTCACTCTGGAAACATTGCTGTTTTGTTCGTATTAGACAACAAAAGCCAAATTAAAAAATTGGCAAGAACGCGCTACCTGCCATACTGAAGAGAAAAAAGAATTGTATTAATACGCTTGAAAACGAGTTTAGCTACAGCAACGCAGCGATAATCACAAAACAGTGGACTGCATGCAGTATTCAGGTGCGGGGACGTAGTTTGAATGTATTCGGAAAGATCCAAGTTGATGATCACACTCCGAATCGGCAAATGATTATGGAAACCTGGCACAGATTTCCTAAGTAGAAATTGTATCTCAATAACACAATTCCCGTTTCGGGGACAGAAAATTAGAATGGAGCAAATTACTCGATACTATTGCGCATGAGTACTCCTGATAGCACTTCAGCGGAGATAGATCACTATGGTGTAATTAATAAAAAGAAATCTGAAGGTCAGACTGTTTAGATCAAGCTCATTCTGTGTCCATGTCTCTTATGCTGTATGCCGCGATTGCACATCGGAAATCGTTGATTATGAGATGAGATGCGATACTCCCTCTCTCTTTCTTTTTTAAGTCAATAACACATTATGCACTCCGAGGAGTGGTGCATTTTTGGCATCATGCACACTCACATCTTCAACAAATGATCGATAAGTAAACAAGTGGAATGGAGTAGCAAAATAACGATAGTAATCTTGGGAAAGTTAACTAATGGTTATCAATTGATTTTTTTAAAAAAAAATTAGGTTTCGTGATGTTACTCAAAGTATTCTCAGATACTTAACAGAACAGAGCTGAAATAGACGCTCACAGCTTACATAGAGAAGAGTCTGCGTTGGAAAGTTACTCACACTGGTTTCATTCACAAACGAAGAGAAAATGTCAACACATTTCGATATTCTGACCAAAGTAATAGATCAGTTGAGCGGACGAAGAGGACAGAGAAGGGTATTTGAAATCCAACACCTCTGCACACATCTGTATGGTTGATTGAAAGTGTGAGTGTGAACTGGGACGGATGTGATGTAAGGCGAAAATAAGAGCGAAGACAAGAGTGAACGCTGTGCAGCATTAGGGAGAGTGATGAGTGAAGATGAGGCTTGACAACCGAATTGAGTACATTGGTTTTGATTCTTAAACAGATCGCGCAAAAGTTCGACAGTTGAGGCTTGCGAGGCTGATCCTTTGAGAATCTGAAGTAACGAATATGGTATACAAACATGAGCGAACGGCTCCAGATATTCCACCAAGCGACAACAGAATGAAATGGACCAAACCTTTTCCACTTTAAGGTGTTCCCAGAGGATTCTCTGGTTGTTACCAGCGAACGGGGTCGCACAACTAATGAGCGCATAGGTAGGCTGACAAACACATAGAATGAATGGCTTTTAGGGAGTAAGGGAACACAGATCCACCGGGTGCAGGGAACAAACAAAACTAGCACGCCTGTACACAGTGACCAGGTTGACGGGGGAGTAGGTTAACGTGCACGCAGCGTGCACCAAACGCGACGATGTGTTCGTACAACGTAGATGGCGCACGGACAACACCTTTGGCAAACCGGCCGTCTGTCTGCAGTGCTCGTCGTTGTCCAAAAGGCCGGGTACTAGAGCGGTGGCCACCCAAAGCAAACAAGTGACCGCGGGCTCCTAGCCTGGACAAAGTGTCCGAGGCAGGTGGCAAACCATTGCAATTCCACTGTAGGCGTGTCGTAGACGAGGTAAACTTCCACATGTAGGATCTGCAGCCTACCGGGTCTTCCGAGAACATCGTCAGAATAGTTGTGTTAGAATGAAGATACTCTCAATCTCACGATTGATATTAGCCAGCATCTGTTTACTATATGCTGGAGTGTTATTATTGTAGGTAGTGGTTGATGCTTACGAGAACGGTAATAACTGGGAGGCCGTTGCCGTTGCTTTGAAATTTCACCTATGCACTGCCAACCGATGGATTTTTCATAGGGAGGACAATCAAATGCGAGGTAGCACGGTGGGCAGAAACGGAAACTTCCGTATGACGCGAGGGTAGATTAATTAGTAGGGTGGATGGGATGATACCATTCTGCTGGTCTGGACCTTTTGCGAATGCAGACGAAAGCCGAACACGAGGAGGGAGTTTCTAGTTGCACCAGGCGGCATAGTCCATTTCAGTCTAAACAGACGATCGCATACCACACTATCATAGTTAACGCCACAAAGCCGAACGTTGTGCTTCGTTGAAGACGCCGGTATCCCCAAGCTTGCATAAATGTTGTGCTCAGAGATGGCTCTTTGTGATTCTGTTGCCACCATGATAACAACAGCGACAGTGAGCTCTGACAGTTCAGTATTCTTTGAGCACTGCCGATCCAGTTCGTTTGTTCACGTTTGTTAATAAACGGTCCGTTGTATGCACTTGTAAAGATACTGCATAAACCGTGTAACATCCGTCTCCATTATTCCTTATCAAAATCCGTGACGGAAAAAGGATGCTCAGGGTATTATTAAGACTTAATCGTGAGCCAACAGTAAGAACAGTTATCACAAACGGTGCGGATTACAGGGTTGTCATCGCCCGTCAAGCGTTCATTGACCATGAGGTTTCGGTTCAGAAGACACCGGATAAGACGTTATGATGAGACACCAATGCTTGTGACATAATAATGTGATACAACTGTTCATGAAATCACTACGGAAATTTAAAAAAAAAATCACAATAGAACTCACTGTTGTGCCAACGGACGGCGAGACAAAAGGTATGTTTTCATGTCGCTGTTAAGCATAACCTCCATGATCAAGTACAGGTGGTTCTCTCGAGGTTTCAAACAAATACCGATTAGGCGAACCACATTTTTGTGGTCCAATTCGCGCATCAGTTTAGCCTCGGCGAGAAAATCGCGTTTACCCTCATAGGTTGCCTTACCACCAATCACCTTGACCGCGACAGCTTCCCATGTGCCTTTGTGTTTGGCTTCACCACCGAAAACCATGCCGAATGCACCTTGACCAACGGGACGACTGAAAACCACGTCCGAACATGGTATCTGAGTAGATGAAGGGATAAAAAAAGAAGATGAAAGAGTGTAACGATCTCACACAGTATATACATTAGTAGAAATATGGCTGTGCAAAAAAACTAATCCGAAAAAGGTATTCTAAACCCAAAAAATCAACTAAAAGTGTCCAAGCGAATGATGCGAACAAGAGAGACTCAAAAATAGATCAATTTTGACAACCCGGATTTAGTCTGATTGAACAAGCTTAGTATTCAATGGAGCATAAAAAGAAAGTGACGGATGGGGTGGTGGAATCGATGGACGACTAATAAGTGAAACAGTTCTAGAATGCACACACACACACACACACACAAGGTATCATGGTTAGATATATTGGCATAAGAGAAACATCAAAACCAAAACAATGTTGATTTATTATTAATCGGCCGACCAGAAGGCAGGTTGCAAACAATAGTTTGGCATTCTCGCACCCACTCAGAATGCTAATTTAACGATTTCATCCTATCTGAAAAACACATGGGCATAATCAGTGTATTATCGCATAAACTATGGGTGATAGTGTTTCAGACGCAAAAAAACAATACATACTGGACGGAGGATCCACTTCATCAGCTACAGGTAACAGTTATTCAAGAAGTACACATGCTGTAAGAGTAAACTAAGTTAGAACTAAGCCCCCGAAGGAGTCAATATAAAGCTTGATAGCTGCATTAGTACGATCTGAAGAATACTCACAACTGACTGATTTTGCACCTGTTTATTTATAATACCGTTCGATAGTTAATTCTACGGTCGGGGATTTGATCTCTGATCACTGTGACTGTCCCTGTCTATGATTGGACAGCCCGAGAGCAATTTTGTAAGTCATAGGGTTGTAAGCACAATAGAGAAGTAATCCTATTTCTTTGCAAGCAATATTTGGCGAAATAACTAGAAACTTAAATTCTAAAAATTCGACTGCAGCCATCGCATTTTAAAAGATTCCTCAACAAACTAACTTCAAATATATGCATCAAACTGAAATTTCGAGCTAACCGGCAAAATAATCGTTTGTTCAAACTGATAATAAGGTACTAATAACAATGTTTACCGAGTGGATGTAGCAACACAGCTGTACTGACTCCACGTTAGATATAACTAAAGCGACATGTATGAAAGCCAACGAAAATCGTTAGTGAGCAGTCTTCAGATTGTTTCCGTAACTAAGTGAAGACAGAAAACAGTCATTGAGAATACTGTTGCATGTAATCGCATGCAGCAAGACCATTTCCGACAGCCAAAAAATATTAACATTCTCGCGAAGTGAAAACTGTCTCTTCGATACCATCGTGCTCGCAACATAACTTAATCGTATAAACAGTTGACAGTAAATTCAGCACTTCGGTGTAAGTAACAAAGCATCACTACGGTTTGCGCAATAATTCATTGTTTTGGGTGCTGTGACCTTCCAAGTGATAACAATCAGGTCGGATACAACTGGCAACAACGTTCAATCAAGACAACAATGATAGTAATATCTTAGAGTCTAAAAGTTGCCCCAAAGATGTCCTAGAAATGGGTCTAGGTGGAAGAAGTAGAAACGATATGGATGCAGGTACACCATTGACTGCGGAACACTCCCCTTCGCAGATAGCGTCTCTAACCAGCGATTTCAGTGATCACGAGAACCCCAGCCAGGCAGGCAAAACCTACCTACTTTGCTCAGTGGAATAGTCAGGGTCTTCATATTTCGTGACCACGCTGTTGCCCGACCACCAAGTGGTTTCACCCAACTTTTGGTGATCTCATTATATAATGTCCAGTAAGTTTAACGCTCAGCTGGCATGCGGAATACGTAACCCAAACATCTCAGGCTGTGCAACATGAGCAGCTGACCAACTGGTCACGTATCCCGAGCGTCCCGAAAAACGGGCCGGCAAATGGCTGTGTTACTGAAGCGATCAGTCCATTTAATGTGGGCTAATTGGCGGAGACAACGATGGTCAAACACAGCAAGCCTGTTGACATCTTCGTCGCGAACAGGTCGCGGCTCCGAAACACAGAGCAAAACAGAACGTATACAAGCATTATATACTCTTCCTTTCAGCGACAACTGGACGTTTTTTTGACGCCACAGATGGCGTAGTTTGACAAAGCCTGATATTTTATCAACAGCATTGCAAGCTGACCAGATAGTGCTACCTACGTATGTGAAAATGTCAACAACAGTCTCAAGCGGATCATCTGCAATAAAGAAAGTAGGGGTGGAAACGCCCCAGTCTGGAAGCAGCACTTTGCACTTTGAAGGTGCAAAGCGCATTCCATACAAACCAGCCCGGTCACTAACCTTGTCCAGCATGGTCTGCATGTTTCCGGCAGAAGGGCTAAGTAAGACAATGTCGTCCGCGTACTCCAGACCGATTAATCTAGCACCAGGAAGAAGCTCAACATCAAGCCCACTGGATTCGCGAAGCGCACCCTCCAGAATGTCATCCATGACCAACTTGAACAGGAAGGGGGAAATCGGACACCCCTGATGAACACCACTAGAAGTGATGAACGTCCGAGACAGTTGTCCATAAACTCTCACCCTGCTTGTAGAGTGAATACACAGTGATCTCAACAGATTCACGTATTTCTCTGGTAGTCCTTTGCGGAGAAGGCAGCACCAGAGAACCTTACGAGCAACTGAATCGAGAACAGTCTTTAGGTCTAAAAAACACCACGACTGTCGGCTGTCTATAAGAGCGCCGATGTTCAAGATCTGTCGCAGGGTAAAGATGTAATCAACGCATCCTCGACCGGATCGGAACTCTGTTTGTTCTTCTCGAAAATGACTTGTTCTGAGCTCCATGAATCGACGTAAAATGATAACAGTGAGTAAGCTGGATGCAACAGACACTAGACTGATGCTTCTGTGGCTGTCACATAGACTTCGGACCAGGTAGCTCAGATTGAATGAATGTTTTGGAAGGGTATACCTCAGATTTAGCCAGACAATTTCAGTATTCATTTAGGGATCATACGTCAAAAAAGCTAACGAACTCTGGAATGAAACAAACAACAGAGGAGTAATCCTACTTTCCTACAAGTTTTGTGTCGATGTAAAAACAAGATTACCCTCTAAAAAACTAAATGTATACAGAGTACAACTGTGAACCTCATAGCGTTCCAGCTGCAACTGCTGAGACAGCGTTAGGAGTTTCTGTCTCCGCCCTATATTCATGGAGCTTAGATTGATTATTGATCTTCGCTCTTACATTGCAGGATGATACATTCTCTGGACTTGAGAAAAGAAATTGCCAGATTTTTCGAGATTCGGGACATTCGTGAACGTACCATAAATTGGCACGCTGGTTAGTCACTATCTCAACTGTATTAATACAAAAGTTTCAGGCATATTCTATTAAAGATTCCTTCGAATTGATCATTGACTTGAACAACATCAATCGTGCAAATGAGTTGATGTGTTCCATAGACGTTCAGTCACTGTTCACGAATGTCCCGTTACATGAGCTCGTTGAAACGAGCCACATTACTTTACCTCTGCCTAGCGATATTCTGAGGGAAGCTTTATTATTATGCACTGAAAACATCAGCTTCCGTTTTCTTGATTGGTGCTACCGCCAAATAGATGGGGAAGCCATGGGAAGTCCATTAGGGCCAATCTTAGTTGACCTTTTCATGTTACAGATTGAACAAGAGTTAGCGGGAGAGATAGCGAATTTGACGTACTACAAACGCTACGTTGATGATACATTAGTATTCAGTTGGTTCAAACAGGCGATAGATAACCTAGTGCAGCGCCCAAATAGTTGTCATCCCAATCCGAAGGTAACGTGTGAATTTGAGACATATAATTGTTTGCCGTTTCCAGACATACTCATAAGTCGCCGGGAAGATGGCTCTATCAAAAGAGGTGTTCATAGGAAATCCACATGGTCCGGTCAGTACCTAAACTTTAGCAGTTACACACCGGTCCATCAAAAGCGCGCGCTAGTGAATACACTATTCACACGCGCAAGACGAATCTGTACACAAGACAGTCTTGTGGAGGAATTAGAGTTGATCACGACTGTACTACAATCAAATGGTTATCCAAAAAGGTTCATAGAAAGACACAGTAGGCCGAAACCGCCGACCGGATCGATGGTCACTGTCAGAAAGAAGGTTTATATAGAAATATCATTTAAAGGCGATTATAATATGCATCAAACAACACAAAGAGTGATTAACTCGACTAAACGAACATGCAACGCTGCCGAACTTCGTGTACTAGCTCTAACCCAAAAGTTACCTGTGCCTTCAATCAAAGATCAACCTGTCGGTGCTACCTCACACTGTGTCAACCAATTTACATGTAACTGCAAAGAAAGTTACATAAGCAGAACCGAGAGCTTCTTGATTTCCAGAGTGTAGGAACATTTGCCTAAAAGGGTGCAGAACTTAGTATTACCGAAGAACGGCAATGTTGTTGAAACACGCAAACAACCAGTGTCCGCAATCGCAAGACACATCCTGACCACTGGTCACGTCATCGACCCGGCTTGTGCATTCAGAATCTTATTACGTCATCCCAGTTCAAGATTTTTGCGGTTTGCTGGGGCTGTTGCAATCAATCTACTGAAGCCGGCCCTGTGTGCTCAGAAACAATTAGTCGTGAACTTGACCCTGCCCTGGACTTGGTGACCTTCCCTAAGGCAACAATCGACTATCCACCCAACCCAACCCTAATTGTTCGATATAAAAAAACCGTTGTAAATTTGGTACTGATGAGTCAATACGAAATGCTTGCATCTATCAGTTTTCGCGTTCTAACGGTGTTGTTCAAAAAACGATCAGTTCGGAAGGTGATAACATCCTTCAAAATACGTTATCGTCACACTCCGGTTCAAGTTTATGGTAATTCACTCAGTGCAGATATACGTGCATAAACGGTTTTGATCCTGGTCATATAGCACTGTGGCTTTAGCTACCACCCATTGTAATAGTGACGAGCTAAATGCGAGAAATGATAGTAAAAGAATAGAAGGATGCTTAAAAAAGAGTACTTGGAGGACACAGGCGGATGCAGGCACGTCGATGATTGTAATGAGAATGAACTCAATCAAAAGGTACGTTAGGGTTGGCTAGGTGTACATTTCTAATTAAATTTGGCACTAGGGGTTATTCCACTGTAAACAGAAGGTCGAGTGAATGTTCAGGGCTGCAAGACATGCATGTTTTCGAAATCTGTGACATTTTATGAGCAGCTCTAGTCCACTGGTGTCGTGCGGCATGTACACCTGCACATTCCTAGGTCTGGTGGTGGCCATCGCCCGCACAAGATGGTGGGGTGCTAAGGTAATCGAGAAGATAACAGTTAGGCAACGACTTCACTCTGTTCGGAAAAGTAGTTACACTAGGGGTAAGTACGCCCCACTGATTTCTCAAGCTCCAGTGAAGATAAAAAAAAGACAATTTCATAACGATATGTGGATAAAGCAACTCACATCAATGTCCTGGAGTTCTGCACACAGTTCTTCGTAAGGTTGACGAATGCGTCTTTCAGCTTCCTTCAATTTGCGACGATAGTAAACGATGAACAACACGAAGATGGGCATGGCAACTAATAAGACCATTATAATGGAAAATATGACGGTTGCTGTTGAACAATTCACTCGAAATAAATCACTAAGCCAGGAGAAGGTGCAATTTTCTCCGGTTTCCGAACCATCGCCGGGGATCTTACCACTTTTGCCCCAGTACACGGAATCGAACCAACGGTCGCGGATTAACTGATTGAAATCACTCACCGAAGGAATTGAAGCATCACCGGACAGACGAAAAAGAGCGTTTGGTACGTCTTCGTTGAAATATAACATGACTATGGGCGATGTTTTGTTCACTTGATGCTGTTTAAGCAACCAAAAATCGGCCACGCGTTCATTCAGTTCATTGAAACGGAGACGAGAGGGGTGGGAGCCTTTGGTGCGATGCGTCCCATATAACTGGGCTGAAGATAGGAATTCGACAAATTCACCGGAGAAAAATGGTTCCATATTCAGTAACTGCGGTTTCAAAAAGTCAGTATAGACAATATCCGTATTTGAGACCAACTGTCGATAAGCTTCTGCGATTTCTGGCGAATCAAAAATAGATATGGCACTTGGATAAGCCCGAAGCAAGTTCACAAGAGCTAAAGCCAAGACAATTACAGATTCGTACGTGTAAATGGTGTAATCAGTGCCTGTATATGGCAGAGCTTCAGGGAACAGGTCGAAAGAAACAGAATCACTGGAACGTGAGTGCAATCGGACATCTCTGTTCTGAGTCAAACTGTGTTCGTACATACGCATGTAACTGTGCCATACAGGAGCCATACCCAATTGGTGCGTGATTGTGAATGTCCAAGAGGTGATGTTGGCCATTTCTTCATACGAACACTCCGACGGGCGAACATCACTCGCTTTCCACCAACCCTCCGACAGCCAGGGATTGATGAACCACACGTATCCAGCATCGAAATGCAGGCCCAGATGATAGGCAGCGCAAAGTACCAAGGCCGTGCCTTGCGCGAAATGCTCTATGATGAAAATTCGACTATTCGAATGGACCATTTCTTTTAAATGCTGCAGAGTAGAAAAAATGCAGAGGCCTCAATGATAAAAAGAAAATACCAGCGTGGACTTAAGAGGAAGCGTGCTGTGGTCTTCATGACATATGACAGTGAGACTGGGTCTAGAAATAGATCAATCCACTACCCACTAAGTGGTGACCGATTACCCACGACCACCAGCATTTCAACAGCATCGGTTCTGTATGAGAACAGCGCAGCTGGACAATAGCCTAACTTCTAGACTATGCTTCGGTATTCGTCAGAGATTTTACACATAGTGACCAATCGCTTATAGCATAGTGTGCTGCGCACTATCGTAGACTAGAACAGCATTGATCAGACGATAAGTGTACGGTTTGTGCTCGGAGGATGAAAGCTATGACTTCAGCGTTTAGTTCAGCCAGGCTCCTCGGACCTCTTAACATGCATTCAGCTGCAATAATACTTGCTAAGAAAAATGAAGCCACCAAGGCTTGCAATACTTCACTTTTCCTTTACACTGTCGTGAAGGACAGTTTGGTTACAGTTGTGGTTGGTTAAGGACCAAGTCATGTTCTTCACGACCTCTTACCATAAAAAAAACGAGTTGAACACAGAAAAAGACAAGCTCGTATCGATTACACGCATTCAAGTACCGGACAAAATGTAATACACAGTATCTTCTCGGAGGATATGATGATCGCCTCAGAGAGTCTACCCGACTTGCCAGACAAACAACATTTCAAGTAAGGTCCTTGAATATCAAAATTTTTGTCTTGTTGTCAGCAAAGGTCCGATGGAATAAACAGATGAACGGGTTGAACTTATAAGTCGGGATTGATATAAAATTTTCAGAAGCAAAGCCTTATAGTCTTAAGATCACTATGTGCTATGCATACCTAACGCATAAGAAACGAAATACATATATCCTCAGGCAAGTAGTCGTCGCGTTCTAAGCTCGGATTAAATACATCATTGTCCTGAAGACACTTTCGATAGCATAAAACGATCAAGAGTGGACCTGGCACAGACATAGAATGAAGTACTAGCAGGCAGTCTGTTGCTCGTTTTGACATCCCGTCAATAGCTAACAACAGACGTCTTTGTTCACTTCAGAATTCTCATGAAAAAAGGACTAGTCGCGCCTGCTTACGCTTAATACGCTTAATTACAATACCAAGTGAACATGCTTGTAACTCTTCGATCGTTTCCGTTAGTAGCCATTTGTGTTCTACCTTTGTCCTATTGAGTTATGCACCATACTGTTCGTGCATATTACTATCAACAGTAAGTCACGACTTCTCCATCTATTTGGAATTTGAACAAAACTGAAAAACAATGAGACTAATTCTCATCAAAGTAGTCGCAAAAAGCGAGATAAAATGGGTACTGTGAAGAGAAAGCCCTGACAAACACCACACACATCTATATTGAACATAAGCCAAAGGCACAGGGAAAGCGATAAACCAGCACTGAAAGACGTGCTGCTCAATCAAAATAACAAATTCCTCGACAGAACAAGATCCGCAACTAGATGTGTGCACTTATACGCAAGGGGGCCACAGAGCACTAACAAGACCGACAACCCTAGACAAATCTGGAGCTATAATAAATACTGACCCGTTGAACAAATTCATAAGTCAGTTGATGGTCTTTCATTTCCGCGTCGATGATCACTTCGATACCGTTGACCTGATACAACCGCGGGTCCAAAAAATGGTCGTCCTTTCGAAACACGGCAATTCGATGCCAACTCCAGTTGAGGAAAAGACGAACGAGAGCTAAGCTGGCAAACAGAAAGCAAAAGCGAAAAAGTACAAAGTAAACAAAACCTGATTATTGACGGGAAGACTTCTGAGTGAAGTCAACAGAATGCAGCAAACAGAACAGATGATTTCTATGTTTTAATGAGTTAATGAAGGTGCAAACCACGAATATAACGACTTGCATACAGCAATGAGCACAATCAAACGACTCTGACAAGCCTACGGATAGTCTGGACTGCGATGGAAGTAATTGTGGAGCACGAAACCTTTGGAATTCTAGTCATCAAGTCCAAGGCAAGAAAAAGTCGATAGGAAGCTCAACAACGTGAGGTTATACAGCTAACACAACAACGAGAGTAATGGGTAGGCATATTGTCACGCAGCAATAAGCTGAGAGAGAAAAAGAATAAGAAAACAAATGATCATGGGCAGAAAATTCTGAATGCACGAAAACTCCAACCAACATCTCATATCAGACAGTATCTCTGGCCATAAATGACGGGGTTTACTAAAGTCCTCAACCCCTAAGGCGAGTTAAAGTAGCAGACGCAAGATTCCACGTCAAGTGTTTCAACATCTGACTGGTGCACCACCTTTTCCAATCAACCCCCGGTTCCGCAAACACAGTCGGAACTAGGCGATGGGAGAGCGCGCAGTGAGCGCATTTGAACCAACGAAGTGGAGGGTCAGAGAACATGTAGGGTAAACGGCTATTCAGATTACTATAGCGCAAAATCCGTGGGTTGACAACGTCGGAGCCTGAATGGGGATTCAAAGAACGTGCACAAACAGATACAATCTGATCGCCTCCTGCTCGAATATGCCCGAATTAGTAAACGCAAAGCAGGAAGACAGAATACACAAGGATATAGTGCACCAACCCTTGGATAGACAATCTCAAATCCTTCCACCTTGACAGGTAGTGTAGGTTGGTAATGTCATTCTGGCCTCGATATTCGGCTGATCGCCAAAATTGGAAATTAGGTTACAAACCTATCTTCCACAAACAATCAAAACTACATTCAAAGAGGGGCAATGTGGTATTGTGGTGGATTATCAGGCCGGAGGTGTAAGCATTCCAACGCTCGGCGGAATACCTCAACGCGGGGGAGGTACGTCCAGAATCCCACAACGAGTGGATCGGGGACGGCATAGGCGACGGGATGAGTCATCGCTCGACTGGATCGGAGCAACGGGCGAGACATGACAGGTAAAATGGGATGGACGACCAAATCGGAGGCGCGATTATTCCAACTCTCGGAGAAATATATCGACACGGTCGTAGAATACGGTCAAAGCCCACAATAAATAAACTGCGGACAATCCAAGCGACCGGACGAGCCATCGCTCAACGAAACCGCACCAACGGACGAGGAATGGCAAGCGGAAAATCCCCCGATAGGTGTTGATCACATAAATAAACCGGGCAGAAGTGCACACGACGTGTGAGCGGAAATCTGGGGGGTGTTGTAGACTGGAATTCTCAATCATAAATGCGAGTGCGCACGTAACACGGTAACCAGCGAGTTGGACAATAAAGACTGTGCTTTAATGAACGCCTTTTCGCTACAGAGTGAATACAATCCTCTATTTAAAAAGATTCCGTTTTCCAAAATAAATCACACGATCCTCTGCGACAACTTTGGCGGAATTGACGCACAAACTAATCCGATGATCACCGTGAACATGGGGTTTACTTAAAGGCTTAAACGAAGTAAAGGGTGTTTCAATAGCATGCGTGAATGGCAAGAGTAGTGAGCACAACAAATAAATTTTTTCAACCCCGTGCAAGTTATTTTCCAATTTCATTATTCGTTTGACACAAATGAAACAATATAACGTGTACTGTGGTGTTCCGTCAATCACCAGACTTGACAGTCAGATGCCACTGCTGACAGAAGTGGCATCGTCACTGTGCAGAGCTTTGATCCTAGATACCTGGTGTTAAGTGAAGACGCAAGCAACATACCACACAATAGTGTGATGATTCATCTGACGATCTGACCATGTCTAGGGTAACGACAATGGAGCATGAGTAACCAGTATATTCGCCATATGCTCTCAATGATTCGGGTTCCACTCTCAGTGTGAATTTGAATACGTACTACGGATGAGCCCCGACAAAACAAAACGACTGCAATTAAGAATGACCTCTAGTCAATGTCAATCTGAAATATTCCAGACTGGATAATAGTGGTGTTTTTTGCAATATTCAAAATTAGCTTTGGCATTTTCTCAAAACGGAAGATACGGATATGATCAGATGGGATATCTCTGAGATCGATCGAAAGTCTAAAGCTTCAGAACAAGCTAGTAATGACAAGATGTTTCGCCCCGAACGCAGAAGTTCTTTCAGATCAGATGAACCCGCAAAGATGGTAGGGATAAATACGGTGCGCAAAATGTGAGTAAATGTGAAAATCCTGAGCAAAATTCGCGATAACGAAAGTCGATACTACGATCAAATTGCGGATTACGGTAGATTGAGGACACACGAAAGTAAGACATGAAGGAATTCGGTACAACCAGCGAGAAATGTTTAAAAAGTATTAAAGACATATTCCACATGAAAAGATCACATAAAGTGGTAAACGCGCCATAATCAAGGAAAGAGGATTGCTAACATGTCACCTGCTTTCGGGAGGAAGAAGGGATCATCTGCATTCAGGTTCCTTGGCCCGATGAAGAGATTAGTACACTTAATCATCACTGCAGGTCAAATTGAGTGATCGATCTAAGATCCACCGTTACGAGACAGAAAGGTCAATTTTATTGAAGGCGCAATTGGCCATCGCAATCGCCGCGTATTCTGCAGCCAGACGCTACTCCCAGTCTTAGGCCCAATTACGTCGATATTCGATATCTGAATGCCTTTGCCCAGCGCATGGCCAGCGAATGCATGACCATACAACACGGTTCCATATTCGATTTCATGTGAATCCACAATCTTCCTCCAATGTTCGCCTACTTTAGCTGAGTTTTCGTTCAGGCTGTTCGTTATAATCCGGTGAACAGTGCTTGCGGTTGACCGTATATACTTAGTTAGCAGTTTTCCCAAAGGATAAAGGAAACTTGGGGCGAACCACGAATGCACGAAATGTCGTCTCTTTACAACAACAAAAAACAGTTCTGATACTTACTTCATTTAAACCCCTTCTGAATAGCATCCGACGTTCCTTTCTCGTACAGAATAACAGCAGTGTCCTACGGTTCTCTAGGTAATGTTTCCAGCACTGTTTGCAAGTATCTTTTAAAACCCTTCCAGCAATAACTCTTGTTCAATAGTGCATTTGACAAAACCACGATACACATTACTGGGAACGGTAAATCATCCTGCCAAGAATTCATGACTTTGAGCAGGTAGATAACCTGGCACCAACCCAGCATGATACAATTTTTCTTATTTTCGATATTGCATCGTTACTCACAAACACCCAAGTCAACAGCACTAGAAACGGCCAGGTGCCTATCAATAATCAACGTCATTCTGTGGGAGAAACCACTTATCAGATGAGACAATTGTATACTTAAATACGAGAAACTGTTGTATAACAGGCGGTTTCGCATTCGCGCTTGGCGAAAAACAGTACCAATTCAAGCGCATGCCGTTTGGCCTATCCGGGAGCATCGTTCACATTTTGACGCCTCAGAGTTCAGCTGGTAAAACGACTGGATAATGTGGCGGTATATGGAGGTGATATTCTTAAATATAGTAAAACGAAATCGGAACATGTTGCCCATATAGATGCTGTCTTAAATCGAATTAAAAACTCAGGACTCTGGATTAATGCCAATAAGTCACAACTCGGACGATTATCGGTGGTGTTACTGGGACACAAGGTGGGCCAAGTTGACATCAGGCCTCTACCGGAGAAAATATTGACAATTAGAGAGGCCATGGCTCCGAATTCTAGGCGCACGCTGAAACAATTTCTGGGTCCAGCAGAGTACTACAGTCGATTCGTGAAAACTTTTCACTCCATTACATCGCCATTGTACGAACTCTTTCGAAAAGACAAGAAATTTGAATGGACCGATGACGCCCAGAGGGCGTTCACGCGAGTGCGACAAGCGATGAACGAGCAACAAGTAACTCTGAAACTTCCGAATACAAAAGAAACGTTCATCGTAACGGCAGATGCCAGTGACCGTGGCATCGGAGCAGTACTCAAGCAAAGGGAGGAAGGGGTAATCGAATATGCCAGCAGAGTCCTGACCCCAACGGAGCAAAAGTATTCGACCATTGAGAAGGCATGTTTGGCCATCATCTGGGCACTGGACAAATGGAGGCCGTACTTGTTGGGTCAACAGTTCCACGTGGAGACGGATTACAAACCTCTAGAGTAGATCATGAGTGCGAGGGACCCGAGAGAGAAGTTAGCCCGATGGGCATTGCGTTTACAGGAATATGATTTCACGATCAATCATGTGCCTGGATCGAACAATTGCGTCGCTGATCTTCTTTCTCGACCGCAGACAGACGACGAACTCCCCAAAATGACTTTTGGAGTCAACGGCTTAGTAATGGAGCAAGATCCACAAACACTAGTGCGTCTACAACGTCAGGACAAGGCCCTCCGGAAAGTGACTGAATCTCTGACAAGAGGTGTGAGGATCCCTTCAAATACTAAAGATGAAGGGCTGAAGATAATCGCATCCCAATGGAGAAGAGTTGGCTTAACCAGTGCGGGCGTATTGACGTGGCAGCGTGGCGTTGGGTGCCCTTGCGTGGTAGTCATCCCAAGACAATAGAGGAAGAAACTGGTAGCGGACTGTCATGAAATGGCACACACCGGATGCAATAGGACATACGATCTGCTGTAACAAAGAGCACATTGGCTGAAGATGAAAGTGGACGTGACAGCTTACGTGCTTGCATGCCAACAGTGTCAGTTACTGAAGGGAGATAATCAGGGGGCCCAACACCCGTTACAGCCGATACCAGTGTCCGAAATCGGTTAATTCTGGTCGACGGATCTTATGGGCCCATTTCCACCGAGCGCCCACGGCAACCAGTACGTTCTGGTCACGAGAGAACACTTTACCCGCTGGATCGAAGTGACTAGCGTCCCGGATCAAAAAGCATCTACGGTGGGAGACATGGTGATGAAGCACATCGTAGCAAACCACGGTGTACCAAGGGCGATCTTGACGGATCAGGGACGATGCTTTCAAAGCAAGGAGTTTCGAACACGCATGCGACAACTGGAAATCAAGCGCATCCGAACGACACCATATCACCCACAAACGAATGGGCTAACTGAACGTAACCGAACGGTCAAAGAATGGTTATCGGCCAAAGGAGGCGACCAGGAGTCTGCGTTACCACTGGTGTTATTGGCACACCGAGCGTCTGTGCAGGCGAGCACGGAGGAATATCCATTTCAACTGAGGTACGATAGAACCCCTCGACTTCCGGTGGATCAAGACACAGCAATATGGCCAAGGTGCAGCGATTCCATCGGAGAATTGGTTGCCGAAAGAGGGAGAACCAAACGAAATCTGAAAGCATCGCAGGCAAACACAAAGGAGCAATTCGCAACGCAACGGCTCGGCAAAACTAGAATGTTCAACCTAGGAGAAAGAGTGAAATATAGAGATAACCCGAACAAGGCTGCCAGCGGTCCAGGATCAAGAAAACTTCTGCCTAAATGGAAAGGTCCGTATTCGGTAATTTCCAGACGGGACCCAGTATAAACGATCAAGAGAAACGGCGAGACGAAACGAGTGCATGACAGTGAGTTAGAAAAGTGGCACGAAATGTTGGCGTGGGGAACCAGAAAAAGATCAATAATCCGGGAGGCAACATTGCGTCGATCAGAGAGCATTCGTCAACAGATGCAGGGGAACCAAGGAACCTCAGAAGATGAAGGAGTGTTGTATAA